>JANFOE010002684.1:0-79261 GCA_025667525.1 Glebionis coronaria
AGAAAACGGTAAAATGGGGTTTTTTAGTTTCTATAAAAAATTAGAAAATGGAAATTTCATGATTTTTGGAAAATATTGAAAAAAGTTGAAATAAACATGTTTTTAATCTGAAAGTTAGAAAATAAAAAAAATGAAACTTAAAAATAAAACCAATAATAATATTTCGAAAATTAAAAACAAAAAATAAAGGTATTCAGTTTTAGTGAGTTTAAGTATATGGGTTAGTAACAATTAAACAAAAACCTTACTATAGCAAGTTGGTAAGTTTGATTACCCCTAAACGAAAGGTCATATGTTCAATTCTTGCAAATGGCATATTTTTTTAATAAAAAACAGAAATAAGCAAAAACTGCGTTCGAAAATGCAATTTTCAAAAACAGCGTTTCGAAATCGCAGGTTTCAAAAATGCGTTGTTTCGAAAACGCAATTTCCAAAACGCAGTTTCAGAAAAGTTCCAAAAGAACGTTTCCAAAACACAGTTTCAGAAAATTGCGATTTCAAATCACAAAAAACGTGGAAAATGGAGATTTTCTAGGAATTTCTTAAATCCTATTGGTTTAAAGATGTGACTGGGATATGACTGGATTAAAAAGTGTGGTTTCAAATCATAATTATACCTATATATAATATAAAGATATATATATATATATATATATATATATATATATATATATATATATATATATATATATATATATATATATATATATATATATATATATATATTGTAACACCCCCAAATTACCACGCAGCAGAAATACCACATTGGGGCGCTACTAATAGCACATCGCACACAATCATAGACAACGACCTCAAAAGAGACGTTAAAATAATACAAACCTAGTCTAAAAAGTTTCCCATTCCATATATATAAAATCAGAGTAGCGTTGGTCACAAAAACCGTTACCGATACATCACATTCATCAAAGACTTAAAAGGTCATTTATTCAGTTCAATGGATGGAAAAATAAAGTAAACTTTAGACAAGTAAGCACCAACTCCCTCCTCGCATGCTCCGCTGCTATCCATCTTGACTACCTGAAATACATGCTTAAAATCGTCAACACAACGGTTGAGCAAGTCTATAGGTTTTGCAAATCATCAGTTGAACACAAGTAGAAAACCAATCATGATTGTCAGTCAACAATTAGGGCATCTCGTATAAATAGCAAACGCTATGTGATTTTATTAAGCTCATGATACCGACCCCTTAACTTAGTCACCCACGCCTAAAGCCGGCATGACTGTATGAATTCCAGTGCCCCTACTAGGGTATCAATTGCAAGTATACCACATTCTTATTCTCGTAAATTATCCTTCCCAGAGGTTACTCAGCGTAAAGCCCTGGTCTAAGATAGGTTCATCATCCTAATAGTACTATCATTAGAATAAGCGGCTATTAACAACTCACAACATCAAGTCAGAACATAGTTAACGGCTCATGAAATTAAGGACTTTTGCAATTTAGGTACTTATACAATCATGACAATCATTCAACAACATCGGGGTCCAAACAATCAATCACGACTTGTGTTCCTTTTCATTTCAAATAGCATGTATCCCCCTCGCAGGATAAAATCATTTACAACATAATAAAAGCGAGGCTATCGACTCACCTTAGATAATACACGAAGCTAGTAGTAGTAGTAATCGCCGAAGTGAAGATGCCTCCCAAATATAGACATCAAAAGCCGCCACCTAACAAATAAAGTGCGTGCTTAGCAACATACTTAAGTATCTCAAACATACTTAATATAATAAAATCATCGACTCAAAATAGTATGTACATAGACATGACCAACCAATGCAAGTGATTCCCTTCTAAACCCCACAACACATACTAGCTTTCCTAAACTAGTACCTTCGATGTTGATCCATCTCAAGATGCCAAATCAACACGGTTCAAGTACCCAACACGGGTCTCCAATCTCAGAATATACACCCACGCATAAGACTTATATCCTTTTAGAACTTTTAAAAGCTAATAGTTTAGCCTCTCGCCTCAAACTATGACGCGAGGTTAAGTACCTCGCAAATAGTACTCAGCCGGTAATTACCAAAATTACACGCTGTTTTACCCTACCTAAACAACTCCGTTTTCAACGAAACTTGATGACAAACTCACTTGATATATGTAGAAGACTCAGTTCAAATTTCATTCAATGATTCACATTTTAGACCCACCTGCTCGACACATCTTTAGACCTTAAAAACCGGACTGTTTTACACACTTGACTCGTAAAACCTTTTTGACCTTGTTAAACATCCCCGTTTACAACATCGCCACTTGACTTTGAAAATAGACTCAATATTTTAAGTTTAGAATCTAACAACAGCCTTTGATCAGTTTTAAAACTCAACTTACAGTCCCCGAGATTCGATCCAAATATCGACAACAATTTTGTATTGTGTCAATACTCGTCTCCCGGTACATGAATAATCAAACTAGCATAACTTCCTCCTCGTTATGAGTTAGAAGCTCTATCTTATATCGAAACGAGCGTCTCGACGACTAATACAACAATATCTAATAATATCAACAATTCCCAAAGTTATACCCACGAAATCTGCCTTAACTCACTGATGTAAATTGACACTTTAAAAATCACTTCAACACCCATTTTGACCCAATTTTAACATCATACACCCTTCAACTAAGCTATATCCATCATCCCTAACATCTAATAACATCACTAAATCACTTGTATGATTCATACTTTCAAAACCTATATCAAAAATCAAACATATAATAACAAAAATACAAATATAATAATAATAACATTACCATACAACCATAAAATTTGATCAAACCATCTTTGTTCTTCATCAAAATTTAAAAAGATTAAAAGGTAATTGCATGTTGATAAAAATTATACCATTAGAATCTCAATTGAATTCTATACATGGGACTTTGATTTGTTTTGAATGTATCATACTAAACATTTGTTGATCAAGGGTGTTTTGTTTAGAGAGGGTGACGGCAAAGGGATGAGAGGGTAGAGAGAAGAAAAGTTTTGTTGGTTCTAGTCATGTATGTGTAAAAATGAGGCAATATATATGGTGGAGGAAGGTAGTTGTTGCCAATTATGCATTATTGTGGACCAAAGTGTAAATATTAGTTAAAAAGCGGGAAATGACTACCAGTCAATTTTATAAATATTTACAAGAGTCGGGTTTTGTTCCGGGTTCATAAAAATATAAATTTCGTTTGTTAAATCGATCGTTTTAATAATTTAATGCACACAAAACGAAATAATAAGGTTCCGACTCGACTTAACACGTTATGAAATAAAAGTTTCATAAATATCAAATATCGAAATAATCGATACTAAAATATAATATTTGGGCATCCATTGGCATCGCGATCACTATTAGTACTCTTCAAGCGTCACAACGATTAATTATATTCACACATTACCGGTTTCAACGTAAACCGTCAAACATTAAAATATTTACCATCACTTAGAATTTCAAAATCAAGTACATAGTTAGGGTAAAATAATGACGTTAAGTTCGGGGTATTATATTACCACCACCTTTTAAGGAGCGACGTCCAGGCGCTCGCCTCGCCTCATATGCGTATTGTGTACCACGAGAAGAACGAGGACACTTCTTCCAATCGAAGTCCTCACGTCCACACGTGAATCTCGATCCACGTCTCGAATTACATCGCACGTTGTAAAGGAAAACTTACTCGTTTTCAAGCACTTAACATCTGGAATTTCATCGTACCTTAGTAATGGGAATATTTTGCTGCTTCAAACACTTAACCTCTCGATTCACGATCTCCACTAGTTCTTTTACAAAATGCAACTTGTCGTCAAGTTGTATCTTACCAAAAAGGGAAGAATAAACCCTTATTCACCAAACACTTATTCAAGCTCCACACACTAAAATTACACGAATCGAACGGAGTTCATCCGACGACTCTAATTTATAAACAACAGGTCCCATTCGTTGGGTGATTTCAAACGGTCCAACGTACCTTGGACTTAACTTTTCTTCATTTCCAAAATGGATTTCACCTTTCCAAGGTGATACCTTAATCGTTATCATGTCACCAACTTCAGATTTCCAACGGCTCCCTACGGTTATTGGCACATTTCTTCTGATGCCTCCTTGCGGTTTACAAGCAATTCTCAATCCGTATGATCTTTTTGTAGTCTCCCAAATCGTCTCAGTTCCAATAATTTGTCCTTCCTCTACTTCATTCTAACAGTCTGGCGATCTTGACCATCGTCTACGATCCTCACAAAAACAATTACTCATGAAACAAAGTCACATGGGTCGCACAAAACTCCATCGAAAACATTACAGAAAATTAAGACGAGATAATTAGTACTGGTCGTACAAAACTACCTTATTGCAAAATCTCGAACATACCAACCTACTTCGTCAAAAGTGGGTTCATCGATACAAAAATCATTCGGCGTATACATTATGCTATCGGACGCATTACGATCTAATTCAAACACAAAAGACAACACCAGGGACTTAAAATCAAGTCTTGACATGTTTACCAAGAGCCAAACCATGCAAAATAAATAAATTCAATCGGGTTAACTCATGCTTGCTAAATAGCCAAGCCATGATAAATAAGATCACTTGACAAGACCTTCGAGTAAGTCCAGTCAATTGGAAAACTGCAAGTAAAAGGACATCCACTGGCCGGATAGCCATGGACGCATATCAAAGGAAATAACAAGAAAATATTTCGTCATCAGAGGGTGCTCTCACACGGATCCATACCCAAAATATAATACAAAGACACCATCTCACTTTCGCCCACGCGCATTCAAAGTCTCAATAAGCATCGTCATTGAAAGTCAAAAAGATATTACATGGTACACGTTCTCCGTGATCGGACGTCATTGGACAATGCCGCCTCAAGTTCTCACAACTTACGATCACTCAACCAGATCACATACCACATAAGTACCTAAAAGCAAGTGTCAAACATAAACATCAAATATAGATTTCCCCCGTTGATCATCGAGAAAACCTTGAACGAACCCTTGGTAATGCCACTCGATCTCTAAAGTCTTTCCGCTTGCGGTGTCGACTACAACATACTCCTCGAAGTGATAAAGAATTTATTAACTCCAGTCATTAATAAATTCGGTCCATTGGCGAAAATTCACAACATATCGGGTGTACCATTATCTTCTGCTCCAAGGTTCAACATGCAAAAGTGTCCCACTAACTTCTACTTCAGCATTCATCATGCAAAGGCGTTCAAATAATTTCTACTTCAGCATTCACAAGCAAAGGCATCCCAATAACTTCTACTTCAATGCTCAAGGCGATGCATCATATTCCTCGTTTAGTTCATCATACTAGCCCCCAAGAGTTTCGTCATCAAGAAAAGTCTTCGGTGACCCTTCGATAGTAGCAAGTAAAATTACAAGAGCTTCATACCCATGAAAAGTTGCCGTTGATAACTTGATCCTCAGTCAATCCACAAATACACGCATAAATTCTGGTGACGCTTAAACAAGTCGCCTATTCTCGGAATGG
This sequence comes from Glebionis coronaria, assembly GCA_025667525.1. Lineage (NCBI taxonomy): Eukaryota > Viridiplantae > Streptophyta > Magnoliopsida > Asterales > Asteraceae > Glebionis > Glebionis coronaria. The sequence continues at coordinate 5,518 of JANFOE010002684.1, forward strand.
TCAACGGTTCTAAACGATTAGTTTATAAAACTCGCGACCATCAAGACACATTAGAAATTGTCCATTAAAACAAATCATCACTCGAGAGAAGTCTAACGAGTTACTCGTACATAAATGATAATCAACGATCATCATAACGACGAAGGTACTGAACGATTCTAATAAAGCATTTTCATTGGGTTCTTATTAATTCTCTCGATATCCTCTCGAATTGATCTCGGTCTAAAGTGGAATGATTTGTTCTTGGTTAATAAAAAGTGGTTGGTTTATTTATCTATTTTAAACTAATGACAAGAAATTAAGTGTCGAAGAGTAAAATCAAAGACTTAAATGATTACAGTGAAAAGACGAATTTGAAATTAAATGTTTGAAATCTTTAATTATTATCTTAGAAAAATAAATGGACATTCAATAAAAACTAACACTTGGAAACTTTGTGAAAAATAAGAACTAAATTGGAATTTACTAAAAGAAAGTAAGAACGGAGTAAAGCAAAATAGGCTAAATCGGAATAAGGGGAAAAAGCATTCAATCGGAATACATTCCGATCGGGTGATCGGAATGCTTAGAAAAGCTAATGATCGGAATACGGACAAATGACCCCAATCGGAATACTGTGAATTAGGCCAATCGGAATGTACTAAACTTCCCAATCGGAATAACGAAATTGGCATCAATCGGAATATAGGACAAAATGAGACAATCGGAATACACTAACACCCATCGTCGGAATATGAGACTCACCAATCTGAATATTAAAACCCTCTTCCGATCGATCGATCGGAATAAAGGGGGGGCTTTGGTCGGAAAACTCAATCGGAAAAGGGCTTTCCCTTTCCGAAATTGGTGCTAAACCGAGGCTAAAAGCAAGGAGATAAGCTTATTGAATAAGCTAACTCCCTAACAAACTCGAATCCAATAGTAAGCTGATCAAATAAGCACTAAAAACAACTTTGCTAAACTCAAAATAAACAACTTTTAAATCAAATCAATAAAAAGATGAACTTTTTATAAAACTTTAAAAAGTAAATAAACTAAATCAACCAATAAGCCAAAAAGAACAAGGATCTTAAAGCTTATTAGTGTATAAACTTAAGGAAACATAAAAAGTAATAAACTTTTTAAGCACAAATCATTGATGAACAACACGGATCATACGAGATTTGTACCAAAATCAATAAAAGTAAAAGAAAGGAAGGATGAGATTAAAGATTAAAAGATAAAACTTGAACTTGATTAATGAAAAGTAATACAAATGTTTTGATCTAGAAATGGAAAAAGATGAAATCTAGTGAGAGAAAGTTATAAACTTTCTCTCTCTAAAACTAGAGAAAATGAAAACTAAGCTAAGATAAGTGTGTGAAAATTTGTGAAGTGAGGGCTTTATATAGGCGTGTGTATGGTGGTGATGGGCTTTTGATTGGGCTTTGATTTGGGCTTCTTTTTCTTCTTTCTTCTTAAGTCTTCACGTATCTTTAAATAAACGTTTCCACTTTGGATTTGAGAAGTGTCGGTGAATTATTCCAACTCGTCTTATAATCTATTGTTTTATAGACTCGAGTTCTTCGACATATATGAATCTTCCATCTTTGGCTCTATTCTTCGATAAATCTTCAAATAGGCACAATGGTTTCAAATCTTCTGCATCTCTTGGACAATAGACTTCGTCTTGAGTCTTTTTCCTTGATAAAACCCGTGCAATCCCATGTTTTCTTCAATATTCATCTGGTTGCCTCTGAAAACACAATAAACACAAAAACCACGCATAATTCCAAACAAATGATATTAAATACGTGTTTTGGTCTTGTTTTAGCCAGAATTAAGTGGTAAAAGGATGGGTGTTTTCACACCTATCAAATCCCCTACACTTAACCATTGCCATGCCCTCATGCAATGCTTAGTGACAAAGCACATTTACACTTTCCTCATAATCAATCAACCCTGGCCTTATTAATATACTACTAAACGAAAATGAAAATACTAAGAGAAATTTAAACTTTTAGAATAAACAGAAGGATGGAAATAACTTGCAAAGAGATCGAGGACTTACATTAGGGCTTCGGTGCTGCGAAGATTTATCACCCTCAAGTTTCACGTTCCCCAAACTAAGCTTAAAAACGAGATCATTGTTATTATAAGTTAGCAATTCAAACACTTACACACATGGCTTAATTAAATGCTTAGACTCCCTTATTCCTAGGTGTATCTCTTATATTTTATTCTTGTCTTAGAATGATCATGAAGATGCATTTTTGGACTTATTTCGATAGTTAATTAGGCCGAAAGCAAAGTAGGACGATTTGATCAATAGTTAGCTAAAGGACAAAATCTCTTAAAACTGCTTCTCGGGATATCAAAAAGTTCATATCTTGGCATAACTTGGTTCGCGATTTGAGACCTTTCTCGGGCCGATATTTGGCATGTACTTCATACTTCATATCTTGAGAGACGTTCTTGAGATAATGGTCTTCTCATCGTAATAGAGTTTCTTCACTTGGAGACTTTTGAGGGGTACTCCAACTTTGTTGACCACGACTTCATGATTATTTCTTCAATCTCTAATTGGGATTTTGAGATACAACGATCCGCCTCCTTTTCGGACTTGGATCTATTTATCCTCATACCTTGTTAGAGTATTTTCGGATAGACTTCTCCATGATCTTTATGGGAGTTGATTGCTTTTCGTCGTGAGTCTTGATCCTTCATATTGATTTTAGGAATAATGTTCTTCACATCACTTTTGGATCTTCAGCAATAAAATGGAATCCTCATGCCTTGTTAGGGCCTTTTCGGACTCGCCAATCTTCGCGCCCCGCTTCATAAGTTATGCCTTGGCTATGAACTCTTATCATTACCGAGCAACTTTTAAACGATCTTGGGCTAGAAGCTAAGTAACTTTTCAAATCGTACGACCTTACTTATTGCAGATAAATTATTAGCAAGTGATGGGAGAATAGGCAAATAATTACACCAAGTGAGCTTGCGCAAGAATACCGACTTATAATTGACTCTATCATTTCTCGTTCTCCACAATTTAAAATCTCAAGTAATGAGACTCGTGGATGCTTAGCCTAATAAACCAATTAAGGTCTACATGGTTAAGGATACTAGCTAGAATAAACTTGGATAAGTCTATTCGGGTTGAGTCAAAATAAACGCAACGGGCCTAATATGTCAAAGATTTCTAAACTAGCTACACCACTATATTAAAAATTTTGACTTTATTGCGGGATATATACATATGAAAGCAACGATAAAAATTTAAAAATTACGACTAAATGGCCAAAGTTAATTAAAAATTTGAAAAATGTTGAAAAAGATGATTTTTCCGGTTAAATGAAGGCATTTTCATGGAAAAGTCCACTTAAAACTTCGATAGAAGTCCCCCTACACTTAAGATAAACATTGTCCTCAATGTTTAAGCATGTGGGAAAAGTTTCCCCTACACTTATGACATTGTGCACGTTGGGTTAACTCGAGTTAAGGAAGAGACGACTAAAGTGATCAATTTCAAATGTGAGAATGAAGAAAATTGAATCACTTTAGTTGAGAGATAGAACCGGATTTCGGATAACACGGGAGCACGGTTCTTCAAAGTTTCCAAGAGTGCACTTATCCCTGTAATCACATCACCACACAAAAACAAACACCTATACAGGTCCCCCTACACTTAGGAGGTAAAAACATAAAAGGATAGATACTGGGGTTGCCTCCCGAGGAGCGCTTGTTTTTGATAACCGAGTCACGAGCCTGACTCGACCCAAATTCAGTTCATGGGGAACGTGGTGAGGGATGGAATCATCTCCTGAGAGATGTCCTCACCAAAGTACAACTTCAGACGCTGGCCATTCACCTTGAAATTGGGCCCATTTGGCTGACAAAGCTCAATGGTCCCATACGGAAAGACGTTGGCGACGGTGAATGGACCAGACCAGCAGCTCTTCAACTTTCCAGAGAAGATCTTCAACCGAGAGTTAAAAAGTAAGACTTGATCACCAACGTGGAACTCTCGGTTCTTGATTTTTGCGTCATGGAGGATCTTCGTCTTCTCTTTGTAGATCAGCGAGTTCTTATAAGCTTCATTCCTCAGTTCATTGAGCTCGTTGAGTTGAATCTTACGATGATCACCGGCTTTGTTGATGTCGAAGTTAGCCCACTTTAAGGCCCAGTGCGCCTTATGCTCCAGCTCGATGGGAAGGTGGCATGCTTTACCGTACACAAGACGATAAGGTGTACAACCGATCGGGGTCTTGTAAGCAGTACGGAAAGCCCACAGAGCATCATCTAACTTATCGGCCCACGCGGCACGATGCTCTCCCACAGTACGCTCCAAAATTCGCTTCAATCCACGATTGGATATCTCGGCTTGCCCATTGGTTTGGGGATGATAGGCGGTGGAAAGACGGTGATTGACACCATACTTAGCCATGACTCTTGCAAATTGATCGTTGCAAAAATGAGTCCCGCGGTCACTGATAATAGCACGAGGAACGCCGAATCGAGCGAACAGCGATTTCAAAAAGTTACAAACCACCCTTGCATCATTAGTAGGTAAAGCTTTGGCTTCAACCCACTTGGAGACGTAGTCAACGGCAACAAGGATGTATTTGTTTCCTTTAGATGAAGGGAATGGCCCCATAAAGTCGATACCCCAAACAACAAAGATTTCACATTCTTGAATGAAATTCTGAGGCATCTCGTCTTTATGTGTGATCGTGCCTTGTTTTTGGCAAGCATCACATCGTTTAACCATCTCGTGAGCATCACGGTAGATGGTGGGCCAATAAAATCCTGAATCAAACACTTTTTTGGCGGTGTAGTTAGGACCAAAGTGACCACTAGTGGGTCCTTTGTGGCAAGCATCAAGGATTTTGAAAGCTGCCGGTCCATCAACACATCGGCGAATAATCAAGTCAGCACATTGTTTGAAAAGATACGGGTCATCCCAGAAGTAAGTCTTAATGTCTTTGAAGAACTTTTTCTTTTGCTGGGATGTTAACCCGTCAACGAGGATTCCACCCACCAAGTAGTTTGCAATGTCCGCAAACCACGGGGTTTCATCAGCAGTCGAGGTGATAGACATTAAGGTCTCCAGGGGAAAAGAATCATTGATTTCTTTGTTCGGATGATCCCCTTGGTAAGGATCCTCAAGTCTACTGAGATGATCCGCGGCTAGGTTTTCAGCTCCTTTTTTATCGCGAATTTCGATTTTAAATTCTTGGAGCAGCAAAACCCAGCGAAGAAGTCTTGGTTTGGAATCTTGCTTTGTCAACAAGTACTTCAACGCGGAATGATCGGTATACACAATTGTGGTGGAAAGGACAAGATAGGGGCGAAATTTTTCAAAGGCATAGACAACGGCTAAAAGCTCTTTTTCGTTGTCGTGTAATGCAATTGTGCCCCCGTCATTGTCTTGCTAGCGTAATGGATTGGTTGGAAGTGTTTGTTCACTCTTTGTCCCAGAACCGCTCCAATAGCAAAATCACTAGCATCGCACATCAACTCAAAGGGTAGCTCCCAATTAGGGGTAACCAAGACGGGTGCCTTAGTTAGCTTATCCTTAAGCGAGTTGAAGGCTTCAAGACACTCTTTGGAGAAGATAAAAGGAGTATCTTTTTCCAAGAGGTGGGTCATCGGGCGAACGATTTGAGAAAAATCTTTGATGAATCGACGGTAGAAGCCCGCATGACCCAAAAAACTTCTCACACCCTTCACGGTTGAAGGTGGAGGCAACTTTGCGATAACATCGACTTTAGCACGGTCTACTTAAAGACCGGCTTTCGAGATCTTATGTCCAAGCACGATGCCTTCTTTTACCATAAAATGGCATTTTTCCCAATTCAGAACTAGGCGAGTGTCTTCGCACCGCTTGAGCATACGTTCCAAATTGGCAAGGCAAGAAGAGAAGGAATCCTCAAAGACCGAGAAATCATCCATGAAGACTTCCATGGTTTGTTCAACCATGTCATGGAAGATAGCTAACATGCATCTTTGAAAAGTCTCGGGCGCATTACATAGGCCAAAAGGCATTCTTTTGTAAGCAAATGTGCCATAGGGACAAGTGAATGTAGTCTTCTCTTGATCTTGGGGATCGATGGGTATTTGGAAATAACCCGAGAAACCATCAAGAAAGCAGTAATATTCATTACCCGCTAAACGTTCAAGCATTTGGTCCATAAAAGGTAGAGGGAAATGATCCTTTCTCGTGGCATCATTGAGTTTGCGGTAGTCTATACAAACTCTCCACCCAGTAACGAGGCGAGTGGAAATCAACTCGTTGTGTTCATTGGGAACAACGGTTATTCCGCCCTTCTTGGGCACACAATGGATTGGACTAACCCATGGTGAATCCGAAATAGGGTAAATCATACCCGCATCAAGAAGTTTGATAAGCTCTGTTTTGATGACTTCATGGATTTTTGGATTCACCCTTCGTTGGCTTTGAATAGTGGGCTTAAAGTCGTCCTCCATGAGAATTTTGTGTGTGCAGAAGTGAGGATCAATTCCACGAATATCAGAAATCTTCCAAGCAATAGCTGTTTTATGCTTTTTCAACACGTTGATAAGTCGGGCTTTTTCTTCTTCCTTTAGGTCCTTAGCAATGATGACTGGCGACTTCTTCTCTTCTTCAAGGAATACATACTCGAGATGGGGCGGCAACTCCTTAAGTTCTAAATCCGGAGGATTTTCGACGGGAGGCGTATTCGAAGTTGGAGTATCGATAGCAATGACCGTGGGAGATGGAGGCGAAGGATTGTCTTCGGTGAGAAGATTGTCAAAGAAATTCATGTCTTCATCCCCATCGATAGGAGAATCATTAGTAGCTAAATTCACATCTCCCATGGTGTCTTCAAGATTGTTCCAAAATAAATCACTATCTCCAAATAGAGACAACAATGAATCAATAGAGGACACGGTCTCAACATTGGGAAGAGAGGTAGGAATACTTTTGCAAGCATCATTAAAGTGTTCTTCACAAGCCTCATCAAGAACGTCAATACAATTAACGCTCTCATATGAATAAGGCTGTTTAGACAACTTTCCCATGTTGAAGACTACTTTATCGTCACCCACTCTCATGATAAGCTCACCGGCTTCAACATCAATAAGAGTGCGACCGGTCCTCAAGAATGGACGTCCAACAATTAGTGGCACACGGGGGTCCATCTCGTAGTCGACGACAACAAAATCAGCAGGGAAGGTGAATTTGTCGACTCCTACAATGACGTCTTCGGCTATCCCCACTGGATAAGCAACCGTACGGTTAGCTAATTCCAAAGTCATTTTAGTGGGGACTAGCTCTGGGAGAGATAATTGCTTCCAAACGCTTAGAGGCATTAGATTGATACTGGCACCTAGATCGGCTAGGGCCATACAATTCTCTACTCCCGAGAAATTGCAAGGGATAAGAAAACGACCCGGATAACCAAGCTTGATTGGCAATTTCCTTAAGAGTACTGCAGAGCAATTCTCATTAAGTTGGGTGTTGGCAATGTCGAGGAGCTTTTCCTTGTCGCTCAGAAGATCTTTAAACAATTTTGCGTATTTAGGCATGTGAGCGAGAGCCTCAGCAAAGGAGATATTGAAATTCAGTTGTTTGAACATTTTAAGGAAATTTGAAACCTGAATATCATCCTTGCTTTTGAGCTTCTCTTTCCTCAACCTAGATGGATAAGGTATATTGGAAGAAGAGGAAGGATTTGGAAGAATAGGATCACTCACATCCTTGGGTGGAGGAGGGGTAGAAGGAAGAGGTGGAGAAATTGGGGAAGGAGAAGGATGAGGAATAGGAGCAGGTGACTCGTTCTCCTTAGTCACAACCACCGGTGAAGGTATAGGAAGCTCGGGTTCCTTGGTACCTTTACCACTTCGAGTAGTGATTGCTTTCATCTCCCCTCTTGGATTTGCAATGGTGTTACTCGGAAGAGTACCCGAAGAAGAGGGTTGATTACCTTGGAAGAAACTAACCATCATGTTCCTCAAGTCATTCGTTTGACTATCCATAGTGTTCTTCATATCAGCTCTCAGATCATTCCCTTGTTTCATCAGGTCTGCTTTCAAGTTGCGCACTTCCTGTTGGAGATTATCCACGATCACATCGTTAGTCCTCATGTAGGTTCCAATGTCTTGATGTGATGCGGGGGTTTGGTTGGAAGGAGCAGTGTATGCGGGTGGTTGATAAGCAGGTTGCTGGTAAACTTGGGTGTTTCATTGAGGTGGTTGTTGCTGCTTGTGAGGAGGGATGTATGGTGTACGAGTTTGTTGTTGTTGAGGAGGGCGGTTGAGGTTTTGTTGTTGGTTTTGGTTGTTAGGATTAAAACCAGGTGGTGAGAGATAGTTGTTGGAACGGTAGCTAAGCAAGTTACGGTCACCTTGAGGTTTTGCTTGATAAGCAGGTTGAGGATAGGTGCCATATGCCGCATTCACATTTTCAGCAGGGTAGTCTTGGGTGGTGGTACAAGTGGTGTAAGAGTGAGGACCACCGCATATCTCACAAGGTTGGCTGACAGCGTTCACTTGAGCGTTTTTGGCGTTGTTGTTGTTGTTGTTGCTGACGGTGTGGGTGACAAGCAATTTAAGAAGCGTAGTGATTTTGTCCAATCGCTTGTCGCTGTCACTTGTGCTAGCACTAGCGACATTGGTCCGAACACTCTTGGTTTGCACACGAGATTTATTCTCAATGATGTTCCAAGCAGCATTGGAAGTCTTAGCCAATAGATTACCCCCCGAGGCACTGTTCAGTGAATCTTGGTCACTCATGCTTAAACCATTGTAAAAAGTATTAATTTGATGTACTTTGGTAAAACCATGTTGTGGGCATTTTCTTAAAAGATCTTTAAAACGATCCCAAGATTCACTGAACGACTCATCGTACTTTTGTTCAAAATTTATGATTTCATTCCGCAAAGCGGTAGTACGAGAGGGTGGGAAAAAGTAATTGATAAACTTTGTTTCCAAATCCGTCCACGAGAGAATACTCTGTGGCGGTTCCTTAGCAAGCCAATGCCGGGCTTGTCCCTCTAAAGAAAAGGGAAAAAGTTGTAACCTGATAACCTCTTGTGGAACACCATTGAATTTGACCGTGTTGGTGAGTTGCAAGAATCTCTTGATATGGTCGTGTGGATCATCAATGGTTCGTCCCAAGAATGGTTGAGCGGAGACCATCTGGATAAAGCCTGATTTTAGCTCGAAATTGTTGGCGGCAATTGGTGGTATAACAATTGGGTCAGTGTTGCCATCTACATGAGCTTGCAGCAATTCAATCATCGGGCGATTATCCGGAAGGGGCTCATTGTGGTTGTTATTGTTCATGTTGTTGAAAGGTGGGTTGTTGTTGTTATTATTGTTTGGAGGTGGTACACCGGCCATGTCTAAGTGATCGAGAGGCTCGGGCTCTTGATATGACGTGGATCGAGTGCGCATACACCTGCAAAAGAACTAACAAGGCAAAAACAATACAAAAATATTTTTTTTGGTTTTTAATTTTTTTTTTTTTTTTTTTGTATTTTTGAAAATTTTATATTTTTTAGGATTTTTTGAAAATTTTTATGAAAAAGTAACGTTCACGGGGAACGGATCCCAAAATCCAAGTTCTCACAAAAAACTTTTGATCTTAACGAGAAGAGCCGGCAGCGGCGCCATTTTAATAAAGCATTTTCATTGGGTTCTTATTAATTCTCTCGATATCCTCTCGAATTGATCTCGGTCTAAAGTGGAATGATTTGTTCTTGGTTAATAAAAAGTGGTTGGTTTATTTATCTATTTTAAACTAATGACAAGAAATTAAGTGTCGAAGAGTAAAATCAAAGACTTAAATGATTACAGTGAAAAGACGAATTTGAAATTAAATGTTTGAAATCTTTAATTATTATCTTAGAAAAATAAATGGACATTCAATAAAAACTAACACTTGGAAACTTTGTGAAAAATAAGAACTAAATTGGAATTTACTAAAAGAAAGTAAGAACGGAGTAAAGCAAAATAGGCTAAATCGGAATAAGGGGAAAAAGCATTCAATCGGAATACATTCCGATCGGGTGATCGGAATGCTTAGAAAAGCTAATGATCGGAATACGGGCAAATGACCCCAATCGGAATACTATGAATTAGGCCAATCGGAATGTACTAAACTTCCCAATCGGAATAACGAAATTGGCATCAATCGGAATATAGGACAAAATGAGACAATCGGAATACACTAACACCCACCGTCGGAATATGAGACTCACCAATCTGAATATTAAAACCCTCTTCCGATCGGTCGATCGGAATAAAGGGGGGGGGGGCTTTGGTCGGAAAACTCAATCGGAAAAGGGCTTTCCCTTTCCGAAATTGGTGCTAAACCGAGGCTAAAAGCAAGGAGATAAGCTTATTGAATAAGCTAACTCCCTAACAAACTCGAATCCAATAGTAAGCTGATCAAATAAGCACTAAAAACAACTTTGCTAAACTCAAAATAAACAACTTTTAAATCAAATCAATAAAAAGATGAACTTTTTATAAAACTTTAAAAAGTAAATAAACTAAATCAACCAATAAGCCAAAAAGAACAAGGATCTTAAAGCTTATTAGTGTATAAACTTAAGGAAACATAAAAAGTAATAAACTTTTTAAGCACAAATCATTGATGAACAACACGGATCATACGAGATTTGTACCAAAATCAATAAAAGTAAAAGAAAGGAAGGATGAGATTAAAGATTAAAAGATAAAACTTGAACTTGATTAATGAAAAGTAATACAAATGTTTTGATCTAGAAATGGAAAAAGATGAAATCTAGTGAGAGAAAGTTATAAACTTTCTCTCTCTAAAACTAGAGAAAATGAAAACTAAGCTAAGCTAAGTGTGTGAAAATTTGTGAAGTGAGGGCTTTATATAGGCGTGTGTATGGTGGTGATGGGCTTTTGATTGGGCTTTGATTTGGGCTTCTTTTTCTTCTTTCTTCTTAAGTCTTCACGTATCTTTAAATAAACGTTTCCACTTTGGATTTGAGAAGTGTCGGTGAATTATTCCAACTCGTCTTATAATCTATTGTTTTATAGACTCGAGTTCTTCGACATATATGAATCTTCCATCTTTGGCTCTATTCTTCGATAAATCTTCAAATAGGCACAATGGTTTCAAATCTTCTGCATCTCTTGGACAATAGACTTCGTCTTGAGTCTTTTTCCTTGATAAAACCCGTGCAATCCCATGTTTTCTTCAATATTCATCCGGTTGCCTCTGAAAACACAATAAACACAAAAACCACGCATAATTCCAAACAAATGATATTAAATACGTGTTTTGGTCTTGTTTTAGCCAGAATTAAGTGGTAAAAGGATGGGTGTTTTCACACCTATCAGATTCATATCAACGAAACACGATTCGAAGGAAGACGTACGCACACCAATCATCCACAAATCGAGCCAGAAATACTTAGTTCCACTCATTTATAACTCCTTGTCTACATCAAAAGGCGTCCTCTTTCATGTATACAAGAGTTTATAAATTTACGGTTCGGGAACTTATAACTTTCTTGTTCAAATGAAAAGACGTCCTAATCCATTTCAACGAGACAATTATAAGTCATCCTACTCAAGTATTACTACCTCTCAACACGATGTCAAATCCAAATTACATACCATAGTAAATACAAGGTGTTATTAAACTTACTTCATGATTTCCGTATTCAAACATCCCATTCCATTTGAATAAGGAAAACACAAACAATCTAGGGTCAAGTAGTTTAAAACTTTCTTATTCAAATGTCCCAATCTATTTAAATAAGACAACCTTAAACAACTCATGGTTGGGCGAGTTAAAATCTCTATATCTAAATGTCCCATTCCATTTAGATACAAGGCATTAAGTCACTCAACCGAACGACTACTACGAGCATATCTTTGTTGTACCCAAACTATAGATATTTGATTAGGATATATATCTCTTAAGCCAAACATTGGCATCCTCCTTTTCGCTAATAAACGTAGTCATATAAAATCAAATCCCACGTCGTATTACGTAGAAGATATCGCCTCAGATAAATGATTCTTCAAAATCATAAGATGTATTCGGAACACGAATATCACATCAATCACGACGTTTCGAAAGGAGACGTCCTAAAATGGCACATCACGATACGGTGATAACAATCGAACTTAAACAAGTCGATATGCGATAGATTACGAAACAATATATACATACTCAAGGTATAAAACGAGTTTCATACTCGTATTCAAATAATACATAATTATCAAGATCGGTGATTTGCGATGTGGCCAAATCCAATACAAAACCGTACTATAAAATGTACGACAATCATTCAAGGACCAGTGCTTCACGTGCAATGCCTTTAAATACCATAGTATATTCATACATATACATACTACCATTACTACATACACATAGGTTCACATAATCACAATCAATAATAAAGTAATGCAAGAATAGCCTTACCGGAGCCATGCGGAGTATTTGCGTGCTTAAAACTTTTTAGAACACACCAAAGTTATAGTTTAGGTTTTTCAAAATCGACCTAGTTCTCTATGACTTGTGGCTCTGATTACCATTTTGTAACACCCCCAAATTACCACGCATCGGAATACCATATTGGGGCACTACTAATAGCACATCGCACACAATCATAGACAACGACCTCAAAAGAGACGTTAAAATAATACAAACCTTGTCTAAAAAGTTTCCCATTCCATATATATAAAATCAGAGTAGCGTTGGTCCCAAAAACCGTTACCGACACATCACATTCATCAAATACTTAAAAGTCATTTATTCAGTTTAATGGATGGAAAAATAAAGTAGACTTTAGACAAGTAAGCACCAACTCCATCCTCGCATGCTTCGTTGCTATCAATCTTGATTACCTGAAATACATGCTTAAAATCATCAACACAACGGTTGAGCAAGTCTATAGGTTTTGCAAATCATCAGTTGAACACAAGTAGAAAACCAATCATGATTGTTAGTCAACAATTAGGGCATCTCGTATAAATAGCAAATGCTATGTGATTGTATTAAGCTCATGATATCGACCCCTTAACTTAGTCACCCACGCCTAAATCCGGCATGACTATATGAATTCCAGTGCCCCTACTATGGTATCAATTGCAAGTATACCACATTCTTATTCTCGTAAATTATCCTTCCCATAGGTTACTCAGCGTAAAGCCCTGGTCTCAAATAAGGTCGTCAGCCCAATAGTACTATCATTTGAATAAGCGGCTATTCCCAACTTACAACATCAAGTCAGAACATAGTTAACGGCTCATGAATTTGGGTACTTTTGCAATTTATATACTTATACAATCACTACAATCATTCAACAACATTCGGGTCCAAACAATCAATCATGACTTGTGTTCCTTTTCATTTAAAATAGCATGTATCCCCCTCGCGGGTTAAAATCATTTACAAATAATAAAAGTGAGGCTATTGACTCGCCTTAGATAATACACGATCCTAGTAGTAGTAGTAATCGCGGAAGTGAAGATGCCTCCCAAATATACACATCAAAAGCCGCCACCTAACAAATAAGGTGCGTGCTTAGAAACATACTTAAGTATCTCAAACATAATTTATATAATAAAATCATCGACTCAAAATAGTATGTACATATACATGACCAACCAATGCAAGTGATTCCCTTCTTAACCCCACAACACATACTAGCTTTCCAAAACTAGTACCTTCGATGTTCATCTATCTCAAGATGCCAAATAAACACGGTTCAAGTACCCAACACGGGTCTCCAATCTCATAATATACACCCACACATAAGACTTATATCCTTTTAGAACTTTGAGAAGCTAATAGTTTAGCCTCTCGCCTCAAACTATGACGCGAGGTTAAGTACCTCCCAAATAGTACTCAGTCGGTACTTACCAAAAGTACACGCTGTTTTCCCCTACCTAAACAACTCCGTTTTCGACGAAACTTGGTGACAAACTCACTTAATATCTGTAAAAGACTTGGTTCAAATTTCATTCAATGATTCACATTTTATACCCACCTGCTCGACACATCTTTAGACCTTAAAAACCGGACTGTTTTACACACTTGACTCGTAAAACCATTTTGACCTTGTTAAACATCCCTGTTTACAACATCGCCACTTGAATTTGAAAATAGACTCCAAATGCTAAGTTTAGAATCTAACAACATCCTTTGATCAGTTTTAAAACTCAACTTATAGTCCCTGAGATTCGACCCAAATATCGACAACAATTTCTTATTGTGTCAATACTCGTCTCCGGTGCACGAATAATCAAACTAGCATAACTTCCTCCTCGTTATGTGTTAGAAGCTCTATCTTATATCGAAGCGAGCGTCCCAACAACTACTACAACAATATCCAATAATACCAACACTTTGTCAAAGTTATACCCACGAAAATCTGCCTTAACTCACTGATATAAATTGACACTATAAAAATCACTTCAACACCCATTTTGCCCCATTTTTAACATCATCCACCTTCAACTAAGCTATACCCATCATCCCTAACATTTAATAACATCCTTATATAATTTGCATGATTCATACTTTCAAAACCCATATCAAAAATCAAACATGCAATAACAAAAATTCAAATATAATAATAATAACAATACCATACAACCATAAAATTTGATCAAACCATCTTTGTTCTTCATCAAAAATTAAAAAAATTAAAAGGTAATTGCATGTTGATAAAAATCATACCATTAGAATCTCTATTGAATTCTAAACATGGGACTTTGATTTGTTTTGAATGGATCATACTAAACATTTGTTGATCAGGGGTGTATTGTTTAGAGAGGGTGACGACAAAGGGATGAAAGGGTAGAAAGAAGAAAAGTTTTGTTGGTTCTAGTCATGTATGCGTTAAAATGAGGCATTATATATGGTGGAGGAAGGTAGTTGTTGCCAATTACGCATTCTTGTGGACCAAAGTGTAAATATTAGTTAAAAAGCGGGAAATGACTACCAGTCAATTTTATAAATATTTACGAGAGTCGAGTTTTGTCCCGGGTTCATAAAATAAGAATTTCATTTGTTAAATCGATCGTTTTAATAATTAAACGCACACAAAACGAAATAATAAGGTCCCGACTCGACTTAACACGTTATGAAATAAAAATTTCATAAATATCAAATATCGAAATAATTGATACTAAAATATAATATTTGGGCATCCACTGGCATCGCGATCACTATTAGTACTCTTCAAGCTCCACGACGATTAATTATATTCACACATTACCGGTTTCAACGTAAACCGTCAAACATTACAATATTTACCATCACTTAGAATTTCAAAATCAAGTACATAGTTAGGGTAAAATAATGACGTTAAGTTCGGGGTATTATGTATATATATATATATATATATATACATATATATATATATATATATATATATATATATATATATATATATATATATATATATATATATATATATATATATATATATATATATATATATATATATATATATATATATATATATATATATATATATAATATACTTATTAACATATTATTAATAATACATTAAGTTACCTTAATTTATTTCAACTCTTAAGACTTCCTAAATGACTTAAAACCATCCCGTAAATTATTCCTGTGACTAAATACCTTATCCGAGACCTCAAAAAGCTAAACCCAAAATCGTAAAAATACGATTTACTATTATACTTATACGTATACGTAAATTACCAAAATGATTCCAGTTTATTTCATAGTCACTAAAATGTGAGCCTATGATCATGAAATAACCTCCCATCGATTTACTTATGAGTATTTCGTACCCATAAACGGTGTCCCTTCCAACCTCATTCATACAAAATAACATGTAAACACATAAAACACATAGTCACTCATAAAATAACCTACAAATAAGACTAAGTGACGATCCTCAAAACCGTGGTTTTCACATCACTCCCTCTTAATAGAAATCTCGTCCCTGAGATTTACTAATAGGATCATCATTAACAAATAGATGAGGATACTTGTTCCTTATAAATTCCTCCCGCTCACACGTGAACTCTAGTTCACGTTTCGAATTCCATCTAACCTTAACTAACGGTATCTTACTTCTTTTAAGTTTCTTAACTTCACGATCCATGATCTCCACTGGCTCTTCAACAAAACGAAGGCTTGCATCTATGCTAATATCTTACAACGGTACTTGCAAGTTGCTTCATGCTAAGCATTTCCTCAAGTTTGATACATGAAATACATCATGCACACTACTCAACTCTTCCGGTAATCTTAACCTATATGCTCCTAGTCTAATCCTTTCGATGATTTCGAATGGACCCACGAATATCAGTGCTAACTTTCCTTTCTTTCCAAACCGCATCACTCCTTTCCATGGTGAAACCTTCAGCATTACCTTATCTCCCACCTCAAACTCCAATGGCTTACGCCTCTTGTCCGCATAGCTCTTCTGCCGATCTCTAGCCGTCTTCAACTTATTGTTATCACATCTGTAGTTTCCTGAACCATCTCTGGTCCGATTAGCTGACTACTTCCAACCTCCGCCCAAAGTAACGGTGATCTACATTTCCTACCATAAAGTGCTTCGAAAGGTGAACACTCTATACTAGTATGGTAACTATTATTATAGGAAAATTATGCCATCGCTAAATGAGTCTCCCAACTTCCTCTAAATTCTATTACACACGCACTTAACATATCCTCTAGCGTTTGTATAGTCCTCTCACTTTGACCATCCGTCTGAGGATGATAGGCCATACTCATGTCCAGCCTTGTTCCCAACGCCTTCTGCAATAATCCCCAAAACCTAGATGTAAACCTACTATCTCTATCCGATATGATCGACATCGGCACTCCATGTTTTGCCACTACATGTTCCATGTATTTCTTCGCAAACTTCTCCATCTTGTCATCCTCTCTCATTGCCACAAAATGTGCAGAGTTAGTTAGTCTGTCCACTATTACCTAAATCATATCATGTAACACCCCATTTTGATAACAGAAGCATACAAGGATAAATGTCTAAACATTACATGACCATAAAAGGAAAATACCGGAATCAAACATCGGTAGTCCAAAAGTAAAGCTCATCACACACAAACATAAGTACTGTAAATGGAAGGACTAAACAATGTCCATAGCAAGAGTATCAAAGTAAAGATAATGCATAAAGTAAAGAAAGGCTAGAAAGCTTCCAGTCCATATGCACGTACGCTTAAGGTCTACGAGCGTCCCTGAGTACCTGCCATTTTGGGAACATAGAAAATGAAAACGGCTGAGCAATACGCTCAGTGCACGGATGTACAATAAAGCAAGAATAGGATAAGCATATAACATATAACAGCGGAAGAAACTAAGTCCCGATTAACCTGGTTAAGTCTTGGTAAAACTGGTTTTATAGTTTGAAAAGCCTTATGTTTATCTTATAAAAACTGTTTAACATATTCTACCATTAGCCAATATAGGTCATGAAAATCCACCGTGCATGAATACTTGGAGGGGTGACCTCATCATGCAAGTTAGAGGGGTTGCCTCTAATTTAATATACTAGTTTTGGGTAGGAGGGATCAGCTCCTTGTGAAGGATACAAGGCACACACCACATTCACACTGAGTAATCTGATGAAAACATGTAACTAGGATGCACCCATACGCCCCACTTGATAAATATAATAATATGGCCAAAAGCTGAAGGGACGCCACGAGCAATCACTCCGTCGTGGTGAAGTCATAACACCAGTGCCTCTAATGTTATGGTTATGGTACCTCCATAACTAGGTGAAACTGGTCATGCATGTATATGGCTATAGGTATTCTAAATTAAACATAAGCAAATCAAACGTATAAACTTATACTACGGGAAAATAGATGGATGCATACGGGGAATCCTAATAAGGAAAGAATGTTCATACTGAAAGGACGGGAATATGTACCTTATGTCCAGTGAACGAAGAAGACGAACCGAAGAGAGTCCTACTTCGGTATCACTAATGCTACATAAATACATACGTGTATAAGTATCTGATTACTAAATACGTAACTGGTTTTATGTCATGTCTTAGCTTATTTTATACGTTCATGTCATTTTTCACTGTTTTAAGCTTTAAACTGTGTTTATCTTATATTCTGTCTATTCTTATTAAGTATTACTTGTATTTCATGTATTATTATACTTACTGTGTAATAATGAGTAACTTTCTAAAAATAGCAGGTTTCCTAAAATAGAAAGTTTCTAAAAATAGAAAGTTACCAAAAATAGAAAGTTTCCAAAAATAGAAAGTTTCCAAAAATAGAAAGTTTCCAAAAATAGAAAATTTCCAAAAATAGAAAGTTTCCAAAAATAGAAAGTTTCCAAAAATAGAATTACTGCTTAAAAAATATAAGTTTCTAAAAATAGAAAGTTTCCATAAATAAATTAGTTGCCTTATTTAAATAAATTTCTAAAAATAGAAAGTTATCATAATTAGATATAAGCTGGTTAAATAAGCTAAGTATATAAGCTTAAGTGTTTTCTGATTATTTTTCTAAGTCATAATGATATAAGGTATAGTTTATTAATTATTACATGTAATTTAAATAAACTATAGGTTAAAAGTATTTAACTAAATATATCATGTTTTTAATTAAATAAAGTTAAATACATAGGTTAAAACATGTATTATTAATTATTAATAATATAACCTAAGTCATGTTAATTAATTAATTATAACCATGGTTTTTAATAATTAAATAATTATAAAGTCTAGAAAATATAAATACTTAGGTTAAAAAATTCATAAATCTAATAATTAAAATATAACCTAAGTCATGTTTTATTAATTTAATCATGTCATATTTTATGAATTTAATTTATAACATATGATTATTAAAAACATAACCTTAACATAAACCATGAACCGGATTGTGACCAGAAACCATGAACCGGACTCGAAATCAACACCATACCCCGAACCACTTCGGGGTTTCCCCCTGTTTGCTACTGCCATGGGAACCACACCACCAAACCGAGGCCTTGTGGTCTCGGTGGTGGTCTATAAGCCAAACGGAAACCCCCTTGGGGTTCGGTTTAGGCGCCGGCCAAACACCCCTAAATCCTCCTTTTTGATTTACCCCATAACCATTTACATGTTTAGTTTATGTTTTTAATTAGGTTTTTAAAAACATCATGTTCTTATTTAATTTATTAAATCAAAACAAAAAGAAAAAGGATTAAAAAGGTATACCGAATACGTGGATCAAACGAGGATGAACACACACGAACACTTGCACTAAAATCAAACAAACACCCTCCTTTGTGTGTGTTATATGCGGCGGCCAAGAGGAAAGCAAGAAGGAGAAGGAGAAAACGTTTTAGGTTTTTGATTTAGTTTACTGTAAAAGTGAAAATGGCTAGCAAAATTTACCTTAACCCCTTCTTAGTAAAATTTTAGATGGGCTTGGCCCATCTCCTTGATGTAGCCGCGGGTAAGGGGCCCCACTTGGGGTACCCGTACCGTTTTCCGTGTCTAATTATTTAAGTGTTCGTTCGTGTTTAGTTGTGTTCGTGTTTTATGTGTTCTCGTTAAATATTATCCGTGACTTAATATATTTATTCGTGTTCGTAATAAATATATATACGTAATTAATATTAGCTCGTGATTTAATTACGTTCGTGATTTCATGATCGCATGTTCGTGATTAATTATTATTAAATAATTATTGTGTGTTCATACGTAATAAATACTTATCGTGTTCTAACACGTACGTAATACGTAAAATTATAACACGTGAACGTAATCATACTATAAAAGGAAAGTTTTAATCTAGTACGTACGATCTTAAGGGTACTATTCATGGTAAAAGCATGCGGGTTTTACAACTCTTCCCCCCTAAAAAGAATAATTCGTCCCCGAATTATAGATAAAGTAAATTGGCAAAGAAGAACATACCCGAATTCAAAATATGAAATGAGGGTAAGAAGCCCGGATAGACATCTCTGTTTCCCAAGTGGCTTCCCGCTCGGTATGATCCCTCCAAAGGATTTTGACGAATGGAATCGTCTTCCTTCGCATGACTCGTTCTTGTCTGTCATGAACTCGTTCGGGTTCTTCTATGAAAGTGAGATCTTCACGTATCTGTTCCAGTGGATACTGAACCATGTGAAGGGGATGATATTGGTACCCTCTGAGTAAGGACACATGAAACACATTGTGTACATGTGAAAGCTGAAGAGGTAACGCTAACCAGTAAGATACTTCACCGACTCGTTCAATGATATCAAAGGTCCGATGAACCGAGGACTGAGCTTCCCTTTAATCCCGAAGCGTCTAACACCACGTGCCGGCGAAACCTAAAGGAAGACGTGATCTCCTATGTTAAAATGTATGTCCCTACGATGCTTATCGGCGTAACTCTTCTGACGTGACCGTGCCTCCTGAATTTTCTGCTTAGCTACTGCGATCTTTTCATTGGTCATCTCTATGATTTCTGGTCCTTCAAGTGTTCGCTCGCCAACTTGATCCCAGCAGATTGTGGCGCGACACTTTCTGCCATACAACATCTCGAAAGGAGCACACTTGATACTTGCGTGCCAACTGTTGTTGTATGCAAACTCCACCAAACAGATGTGAACGTCCCAATCACCCGTCCATTCCAACGCACATGACCTCAACATGTCTTCCAATATCTGAATCGTTCACTCTGACTGTCCGTCCGTTTGAGGATGAAAAGCCGTGCTAAGTATAAGTTGTGTACCCCAAGCTTTCTGCAGACTCTTCTAAAATCGCGAAGTGAAACGAGGATCTCTGTCTGAGACGATGCTGGATGGAGCACCGTGGAGTCTCATGATCTCTCTTCTATACGTATCGGCGAGTTTACTTACCGGATCTTCCTTACGGATCGGTAAGAAATGAGCTGATTTGGTAAGTCGATCTATGATAACCCAAATTACATCGTGCTTCCTCTTGGTAGGCGGAAGACCAGTAACAAAATCCATGGTGATTTTGTCCCACTTCCACTCTGGAATATCTAACGGTTGAAGGAGACCGCCAGATCGCTGATGCTCGATCTTAACCTGCTGGCAGGTAAGACATTTGGAGACGTAAGTGGCCACATCCTGTTTCATACCACTCCACCAAAAGTACTGCTTGATGTCATGGTACATCTTAGTCGAACCATGATGTATAGAGAATGGGGAGCTATGAGCTTCAACTAACAAGGCTTCCCGGAGTTCTTGGTCATCAGGAACACAAAGTCTCGTGCCCTACCATACGATACCATCTGCATCTACTCTGAATTCTGTCTGTTTCTCCAAATTTTGTACTATGGCGTGTCATCAAAGCATACAAGGATAAATGTCACGCGTAATTATGGCGTGTCATTAAAGCATACAAGGATAAATGTCTAAACATTACATGACCATAAAAGGAAAATACCAGAATCAAACATCGGTAGTCCAAAAGTAAAGCTCATCACACATAAACATAAGTACTTTAAATGGAAGGACTAAACAATGTCCATAGCAAGAGTATCAAAGTAAAGATAATGCATAAAGTAAAGAAAGGCTAGAAAGCTTCCAGTCCATATGCACGTACGCTTAAAGTCTACGAGCGTCCCTGAGTACCTGCCGTTTTGGGAACATAGAAAAGGAAAACAGCTGAGCAATACGCTTAGTGCACGGATGTACAATAAAGCATGAATAGGATAAGCATATAATACATAACAACGGAAGAAACTAAGTCCCGAGTAACCTGGTTAAGTCTTGGTAAAACTGGTTTTATAGTTTGAAAAGCCTTATGTTTATCTTATAAAAACTGTTTAACATATTCTACCATTATCCAATATAGGTCATGAAAATCCACCGTGCATGAATACTTGGAGGGGTGACCTCATCATGCAAATTAGAGGGGCTGCCTCTAATTTAATATACTGGTTTTGGTAGGAGGGATCAACTCCTTGTGAAGGATGCAAGGCACACACCACATTCACACTGAGTAATCTGCTGAAAACATGTAACTAGGATGCACCCATACGCCGCACATGATAAATATAATAATATGGCCAAAAGCTGAAGGGACGCCACGAGCAATCACTCCGCCGTGGTGAAGTCATAACACCAGTGCCTCTAATGTTATGGTTATGGTACCTCCATAACTAGGTGAAACTGGTCATGCATGTATATGACTATAGGTATTCTAAATTAAACATAAGCAAATAAAACGTATAAACTTATACTACGGGAATAAAGTTGACTGCATACGGGGAATCCTAATAAGGAAAGAATGTCCATACTGAAAGGACGGGAATCCGTACCTTATGTCCAGTGAACGAAGAAGACGAACCGAGGAGAGTCCTACTTCGGTATCACTAATGCTACATAAATACATACGTGTATAAGTATCTGATTACTAAATACGTAACTGGTTTTATGTCATGTCTTAGCTTATTTTATACGTTCATGTCATGTTTCACTGTTTTAAGCTTTAAATTGTGTTTATCTTATATTCTTTCTATTCTGAATAAGTATTACTTGTATTTCATGTATTACTATACTTACTCTGTAATAATGAGTAACTTTCTAAAAATAGCAGGTTTCCTACAATAGAAAGTTTCCAAAAATAGAAAGTTACCAAAAATAGAAAGTTTTCAAAAATAGAAAGTTTCCAAAAATAGAAAGTTTCCAAAAATAGAAAGTTTCTAAAAATAGAAAGTTTCCAAAAATAGAATTACTGCTTAAAATAGATATGTTTCTAAAAATAGAAAGTTTCCATAAATAGATTAGCTGCCTTAATTAAATAAGTTTCTAAAAATAGAAATTTTCCATAATTAGATATAAGCTGGTTAAATAAGCTAAGTATATAAGCTTAAGTGTTTTCTGATTATTTTTCTAAGTCATAATGATATAAGGTATAGTTTATTAACTATTACATGTAATTTAAATAAAATATAGGTTAAAAGTATTTAATTAAATATATCATGTTTTTAATTAAATAAAGTTAAATACTTAGGTTAAAACATGTATTATTAATTATTAATAATATAACCTAAGTCATGTTAATTAATTAATTATAACCATGATTTTTAATAATTAATTAATTATAAAGTCTAGAAAATATAAATACTTAGGTTAAAAAATTCATGAATCTAATAATTAAAATATAACCTAAGTCATGTTTTATTAAATTAATCATGTCATATTTTATTAATTTAATTTGTAACATATGATTATTAAAAACATAACCTTAACATAAACCATGAACCGGATCATGACCAGAAACCATGAACCGGACTCGAAATCAACACCATACCCCGTACCACGTCGGGGTTTCCCCGTGTTTGCTGCTGCCGTGGGACCCACACCACCGAACTGAGGCCTTGTGGTCTCGGTGGTGGTCTATAAGCCAAACCGAGACCCCCTTGGGGTTCGGTTTAGACGCCGGCCAAACAAAACACCCCTAAATCCTCCTTTTTGATTTACCCCATAACCATTTACATGTTTAGTTTATGTTTTTAATTAGGTTTTTAAAAACATCATGTTCTTATTTAATTTATTAAATCAAAACAAAAAGAAAAAAGGATTAAAAAGGTATACCGAATGCGTGGATCAAACAAGGATGAACACACACGAACACTTGCACTAAAATCAAGATCAAAATCAAACAAACACCCTCCTTTGTGTGTGTTATATGTAACACCCCCGAATTTATACAATTCAATACAACGGAAGACTCGTTGGTGTTACGGTATAGCACATTACTCACATCATAGACAACGCTTAAAAATCGCGTCGTTTAATAATAAAGCATTCCATTCAAAAATATCAAATTTACATAGGTCCCAAGTCATGGTCATTTCATACAATTTTACAAAAGATTTGAATGGAAATTGTTATTTAAGTGCGGGCCATGAATTCTTGTTGTCTTCCCGAGGATTACCTTCAAGTACCTGAAACAAAACATGTTAAAAGAAAAGGTCAGCGATAACGCCGAGTGAATTCATAGAGTTTAATGAAATCCAACAATATAATATCGGTATAAATTATTACCGAAAATCATTTTGTACAAATCTTTGTAATAGGCCATAAAATAGCCAAAGTCATTTTATACAAATCCTTATCAAAATCATAATATAGGCTTTCGCCTTCAAAATCATTATACGAACCATTGTCGTTAAAAACATCATACAATACGTCTTATAACGTTGTATAGATTAAATAAAACCTTATATGAATATGGTTATGAAAAACCAAAACACGAACATAATATCAATAGTAAGACCCCGTATTGCTAGTCAGGCAATGTATCGTAATTTAGTGCGTATAGCAGTATTTCGTTATTTATGGATTATTATAAGCCGCATGACATTGTTACCTTACTACAACAAACAACGGGTAGCTAGCCTGAAACTCAATTTGCCCATCTAAATTAGCGTGTCGTCACAATAATCACGCTTGTGTAAATCTTCTCATACATAAATTCGCTTACCAATCAATGTGACACGACGAGGATCAACCGTCAAGGCGCGAACTGGGGTGATTGTGACAACCCTGGTTTTGAGGTTCGTCACTTAGTTTTATTTTGTGCTAGTTACGTGTCTTTACGTGTTTATGTGCTTATTGGTGTGTATAGAATGTGGTTTGGATATCGTTTTCGGTACGGGGTACCTTGTGAGTGAAACGACGTGTGATGATTTCATGTTCATGAGTTCACATGGTAGTGACTATGAAGTGAGATGGTGTTATTTAGTGGTTTTACGTATACGTATATGTATTATAGAAAATCGTATTTTTACGATTTACGGTTTAGCATTTGGAGGTCTCGGATGAGGTAATTAGTCATATGGATATTTTTCGGGATGGTTTTAAGTCATTTAGGACTTAGTTATAAAGTTTATTTCAAATTTTGAGAGTTTTTATAAAAGTGTATATTTTACGTCTTTTACGGTAAAACGCGTAAATTTGACTAGTTTTACGGTTTTGTGGTTTTGGAAGCTTTAGGAGCTGAAATAAATTAAGGAAAATAAAAGTAATATTAATAACATAATATTAAATAATAAAAATAAAATAAAAACGAATTTAGGGGTGTTTGGGTCGGTTTAGACGCACCAAAGAAGAAAGAAAGAAGGGAAAAGCTCAAAACAGGCCCAATGGACTTGTAATGGGATTAGGGGGCCTTTAGGACTTAACCAAACCCAACCCATAACCATAATAATCAGGTTTTTAACCTCCATAACATCTCCTAGCCGAAATTCATCAATGGTGGCCAATTAGGGTTCTTCAAAAATTAGGTTTTCTTCATCTTCTATTAATTCAAAGGTAAAACCTTCTTAACCCTTTTCAATTTAATTATTTTAATGATGTCTTAATCATATTATGATGGATTTAGGTTAGGGTTTAATTAAAAACAGTATATTAATCATATTATAATGATTAAATAAATTAGGGCTTGTAATTAGAGGGATTAGGGTTAATTAATGAAGTTGATTTTGTTAAACCCGTTTTTAAAAACTGGGCAGAATTTTGAGTCAATTGTTTTGATCATATCGAGAGTTCTAGGAACATTCAAGATGCGATCTAAGTACCCCTGGAAAGATATTTGAAGTGGCTTTCCAATGCAAGAAACGAGAACTGGTCGGGAAGTGGGACAAAAATAGGTTACAACAGTCGGAGGTCAAAAAAGTTTTGAATTCAGCCTGTTTTCTTTTTAAGTTTTGGGTTGTTTGGGGTACTTAGGGTTGCATTGGGATCTTCTCACGAACGTGAGAGATGGTTTATATATTTTAGTAAGTATCTACACTTGGGATAAGGTTGTGGTTTAGGGTAAGACCCCTTAATGGTAACAAACTTTCAGTACGTTTAAAATCAAGAAATCTGGAATGACAAAAGTAGATATATGTATATCGGGGCCTTAACAGTAGCCTTAAGGTTAGGGCAAGTGGGAGGTGTTAGCCAACATATGTAAGGGTATGAATATTCCTTTTACCGAAACCATGGGTATGTTTAAGTGGACGTTTGACTTAAAGTTTTGAGACCTAAAAACTGGGACTGTTTTGGGTAAAATATGAACGGGTTAGTTATTAAACTTAACCAAGTTAAGGACTTGTTAAGGAAGGGTAATGGGGTGATTATAGCTTATCAATGAGGTAAATATGTGGGAATAGGCTATATGTCCATCATAGGTTGATGAGCCATCTTGGTGATTGGTTCGTGTATTGATTATGTGTTTTTGGTTTGTTAGCTTTTGCTAGTGCGCGGACTTTTGGAGAAGCTCAATCAGGTGAGTTTCATAGTTCCATGTTTACTATTGATTTTGACTTCTAGATGGGATGGAAGAGACACTGTGTTGAATTATTTTCTAAATTAATGCTGTGAATGTTTAAGGTTTGAGATGGACTTGTGTGTACATTTATGTGATTAACTGCTATGTGATTCTTGTTTGTGTGTGATCTGGATTGGAAAGGTACATAGGTGTATGGGCGCCTATGGGACCTATGGTTAATGATAAGGCGTGATGCCTTGGAAATTGTGATTGTTGGTAAGGCGTGATGCCTTGGAAATTGTGATTGTTGGTAAGGCGTGATGCCTTGGAAATTGTGATTGTTGGTAAGGCGTGATGCCTTGGAATTGTAATGATTGATTTAACTTGAATGCTAGTTGTTAGTACATGATTGTAGTGCATTGTCCATATGTTTATTGGTTTATGGTATTCACAGCTTATGACTTGTCTTGTGTTGGAGTCTAAACCTATGACTCTCACCAACTTTATGTTGACGTGTTTTAGTGTCTCTTTCAGGTGATACTATGGTTAAGCATGAGAACATAAGTGGCTAGGATTGGAGAAGCTTAGGAATGCATATAGAAGGACAATCCTCGTTTCCTTCTTAGTTTTTATTTGTTGTTTTAATAAGTGATAATGTTGGCACCTATATGTTTGTTTGTTTGTGTTATTTGTTTGTCTTGGGTAAGAGGTAGGACTGTTACCTACTTACCTAGACTCATGCATTGTTGAGATATTGTCATGACATTTGTGTCACCATTTTATGACATTTCTTATATCATTTAGTTATCTCTATAGACACGCTATTGTTGTGATGATATCCATACGTCGTGCCCCATATTCCGCCATGGTGGGGTGTGACAGTGATCGTCCCCAAATAGTACTATTATATGCATAAGCGTCTACCAAATCCCGGTAGTTCACAATTCATGCTAATGGGACTTTTAGTGACATAACCTAACTTTAATAATCCATTTCATTTCATCTATCGGGTCATATAATCATTCATCGAGTCATACAATCATCCGGGACCAAATCAATAAGCAAATAATCGGGACAAATGGTGTCCTACTATATCAAAACTAACATGTTATCTCCCTCGCGGGTTTATTAAACATTTCACAAAAACATTTAAAAGAGTGCGAGGCTATGAACTCACGTTGATGTGGGAAAGCGGGTTATCGGCAATTCGGATGTACGGTACGTGCTTCAATCATGGAAACCTAGACAAATAATACTCGTCTTAGACTTTTGTCCAATGACTTTATAAAAATAACAATTATGTATACATATGATGATTTTATATACATGATGATGATCAAGTGGGTTTATACATTCTCATTTACTCATTTTAGTGTTATGTATTGGTAATTATTCTACTAGTTTACTTGTTTTACTTATTCACATGTTTTAGGCCCAATAAGCATATTACAAGCCCAATACTTTTCATTAGCCCAATTATACTTTTAATATCAGTATTATACTTTACATGTTGGGCCCAAATGGGTTAAGCCCAATAAGTAAGTTTATAAGTGTTTTACCAACTAGTCGGGTTTATAGTCCAATAAGGCTACTTTGGCCCGTTAATGTTTACATGTTGTAAAGATCGGGTTTTATCGGTTTTTACTTGTTATATAAGTTCATATATCAGAATGTGAGTTTATAAAATTTTACATTAGACGGGTCTGACCGTCTAAGTTTTATTTGACAAAAACGTTAATCTTTCGGTTTTAGCCGAAAAGACTTAAAACTTAGTATAAAGTTTTTATAACTTATAAAACTTACCAAACTACCATTTTTATATAATGTCCATTTATTTATCCTTATGCATATTCATATAAATGAAATATATAAGTTAGTGGGTTTTAATTCATATTTTATACTATATTTATTTGAGTGCTTATATAATAATATTAAACTTTAATTTCACAAAATCAGTCCTAAATTTTAAGTTCACTAAAATGTCCATATCTAGAGTTCTATATGGAGATAGGACCTAAATTTTATCACAGAAACTACATGATATGTGCTTCATTTTATTCCATTATAGCTACTGATGAATCAACTGCTAAATATTTTAATAAATTCGTCCAAAACAGTGTAGGCAGATTTGCACTCTAAACTTGTTTTGATCATATCTCACTCATTTTTATGATTCCATTGTATGGCCAACTCTCACATGTGTATAACACCTAATACTTACTGTATATTGATTCCAATTCACCATTTTATCAGTTTACCATTTGGTTAATTACTGTTTTTATACAGCCATCATATTTAGCAAGATTTTAACCTTGTTACCTATGGTTTTCCATCTTTTTAACCATGTTTATCAAATCTATCAACACCAAATCCCCACATAATATTTTTAATCATCATTCATCATCATATACATATACATAAATAAAGAAATTACAAGATTACATAATCAAAATAACAAGAGGATAGGAAGAACAATCTTTATACCACCAAGATTAAGTAGTTTATGATCAAGGCTTGGATTTTTGATGGCAAAACTTGTGATAGATCAACACCAATCTTAAAGACCACCAATACTTGTAAACTTCTTGTAGAAATCAGCCCTTGGACATCATCAAATCACCCCCTTGGATGTTAGAATCACCTCCAATCTTCAAGGCTTCAAAGGTTCTTCACCATATATGTAGATAACACATGGTTTGTGATTAAAATTGATCAAATGGTGGTGGTTTATGGGTGGTGGTGGTGGTGGACGGCCAAGAGAGCGAAAGAGAGAGAGATATGTGTGGTTTTGCATGTATCTAAATGTGAGAAATGGTTTTGAGTTGCAAGTTAATGGTTTTGAGGAGTAGTTGCTTACTTGTTAAGCTTGAATGGACAAGTGTCCATCTTACTTGTATAAAAATGACACCAAAGTTGTGTTGGTGGATAGTTTTGGCCATCCCATGTTAGTGGGGTGGGGCAAAACTTGTTTTGTCTCATCCCACTAATTTACGGGTATTCCTCGATTCTAGTTTTCTCGATTTGCGTGCCCTCGGGTCGTTTTACGAAAAACGTTTTTATAAATTATGAATCAACGACACAAAACGAATCTAATAAAAATTGTCTCATCAAAAACGGAGTTCGAAAACGTAAATACGTAATCCTAATGTTTCCGGTTTAGTCGTAAAGGACGTTAAATTATAATCGTAAGTCCTAATCTCTTCTCATAAATTTTTGAGTTTATGAACCAACACAAATTTATAATCCCAAAATAATATTCACGGATTAATTTATTTTCTGAAATGTTGGACTGTCACCAAAATGGTGTATGTAAACGTATGCACGTAACATAGAATCCTCCGGTTTAGACGTAGTCGATGCTATTTCAAGACGTAAATCCAAATTTCTTCCCAAAAATAAGTGAGTTCATATTATAACATTAAAATAATGTTTTTAAATAATATTTGAGAATAAAATATAAACCATAAATTGATGGATTGTCACAGCATTTACCCCTAAAAAGGATCTTTGTCCTCAAAGATCATCTTATCTTACTACTCGCTTCTTATAGAGTTAAAGCCATGTGGGTATTTCCTCCACATTCGGTCTTTTCTCACAAGTGTAATTCATTACAATATGCGAGTTTCATCAAACATAACTACGGGAATAAGATCAGGCTTATTGTTGACTTACTTTCTCTATCCATGATGTTCACGGGTTTTTCATGAATGCAACTTTTCGCCGATCTAAACTTCATTAAGGAATAGTCAGATTTTCACTTGATAGGCATTTTATCAAGTTCGATGTACGAAACATAATTCACGCAGTCCTTGAAGCCCTAGGGTAGATCCAGCTTATATGCCTTTCATACCAACTTTTACATCATCTCTATGGTCCCATACAACGGGGACTTGTATCCCATGATCTTTCAGATCATCAATTCATTTTTCCATTGTTAAAATTTTTGGCATAACTTCGCTACCCATCTTGCACTTCAAGATCTGCATTTCATATTCACATAACCTCCTGCCCACTAACGGCAGTTAATAATCAGATCCTAATTTCAACAATCATTTCAGGTCTCGCGGGTCGAGTATTTTGTAAGGTTAGGTTCGCTATCATAGAAAACCTTAAACCTAAAAGACATGTCCAACTCACCATGGGTGTATGTCAGGTGTCTGCATCCCAACTCCTGCTTACAGATGCTCTAATATAGATCCTAACACGATTCGATCTCGATACTAACACGATAATTATCAATGATAATCTTTCCAAAGGAAAGCGATTATACAGTTTATTACCAAAGGTCAATCATTCAAGCATAAAACAGCGCTTCTAGCATTTTGTATCGTTACTTTACCTCGTCCCTTCGATTGGGATGGTAAACAGTACTCTCATCAAGGTTCGTTCCCAATGACTTCTGAGCAATTCTCTAGAAATTCGATGCGAAGCGAGGATCTTGTTAGAGATGATCGATACAGGCACACTATGTTTACACAACTCCTTTAAATACAAAGAGTCAATTTCTTCATCAAGAATCTATCATTAACAAGAATGATATTAGCATATTTGGTCAGTCTGTCGACGATGACCCAAATCGAATCAAATTCAGATGATAACCTTTGCAATAGTTAGACGTTTACTAATGTATGAGGCGATGTTTGCCTTCATAATTTGCCATCAGTACAACTTCTTCATATAAAGATACATTTAATCAGAAATGACAAGAATAGAATACTTATACTTACGAGATTCCAACATAACTATATCTCACAATCCTCCATATTTAGACAATCACAAGTGGCCTTTTAATCATTTAGGCTCCATCTGCTCCTCAATTCTAATGGTTCATATTAGCTGCGAACCCCCCTTTTTTTATATTATCCTTCTTACAAGCATTGTTTATTTTTATATTGTTCGGCAATTATTTTGCACCTTCATTATTAAGGAACATGTCCTAATTGATTCTTTATCCTTTCTATATTATGTGTCAGTATCTACATTCATCTTCCTTGATGAAATAAATATCATGGTCAATATTACTCAAAAATTCTTTCCTCATATTTCCTAAGTTTTAGTTTCATCTCAACTATTATTTTTATCAGTTTTTCTTGATCCGATGTTTTAAAGCGTCGATAATTATTACACGTAAATTAACAATAAATATTAAGTTTTTATGAAACGTAAATGTTAAAAGTTTAAATTTCTTAGTTCGACCAATTATAATAAAATGGTCAAAACAAATTTGAATTTAATTAACACGATTTTTGCTGATTTATCAAAAATAATTAATAAGATTCATAAATGTTTGAAAAATCTTTGGTTATACTTTGGTCAAAATTTTCTTAGTTGAAAAGCAAAAATTGTTGTTTCAAATTTCAAGTTACGGTTTAAATGGTTTCCTCAATTCCTCTTAGGATGTCTTGAGGTATACACGAACATTTACCCCTAAACAGGAGTTTTGTTAAATGTTCTGGGTATAAGGGAATAATCCCTCAAAAGTTCTTTTCGATAAAACATTTGTCAAGACACATTTGCACTTTGTTTTTGGTAAAACCCAAAGTCTTAAAAGGGCTCTAAATTTTTGAAGAGTCAATATAGATTCCATTATCTTATTAATCACACGGTCAAATAATGTAAAGGATTAAGTCTTTAATCACATGTTATATACTCAAGGTAAAAATTTTCATTGTTCGGCCAATTTAGGGCAGTCTATAACTAATTATTAACTTCTTCTTATTCTTATATACAAACAAAGGTCCTTAATGATCTCAAGCATGAATTTATCAATTTACAGCCTACACACGTGATTCATCAAATTTATGAATGCTACATGTGTATTAGTCAATCCAAACGACATCACGTGAAACTCATAATGTTCATTACAAGTACCGGATGTAGTGATTGGAATAGATAATCTTTTTCGCGGATGCGAAATTGATGATAATCATGTCGAGGATCAAAATTTTTAAAACATACGCTAGAACCTTGTAAATGATCGAACAATCTATCATCTTGGGTAGTGGATATAGATTTTTAATCGTCAATTTACCTAGTTCATGGTAATCAATAAATATAAGAAATAATAACACCATAGCTCTTCATGATGACGAGCTTGGTAGAATAAAAGTCTTCTCCTACAACTCCCTCAGTTGTAGGGTAATTCTTTTAATCTAGATGGTGCTGACGTATAGTGCACATGCCACAAGTGCAGCACCAGAAATATAATCAATACCAATTTCAACTTGCCTTAATGGTAAAAGTCTAGGTAATTCACCAGCAAATACCTCTTAAAGTTTCAGATAACAGAAACATCTTTTAATAAATTCATATTAGGTTCTTTCTAGATTAAAATATCTATGACTAATTCACAACCATTCACGGTATAATTTCAAGTCTAAATGCAGGATATGGTCATCCATCAAGAATTATTTACATCACTTTTGATAATCAACATCTTATCATTTAGGGAAATTCTACTCGAGTTCCCATCAATTAAGACAATGTCGTCATGTCATAATCAATCAATCCATTCTACTGGCACTATTAACTTTCTAGTTTCATTGTCGTCGATAAGATGTGAACTTCTCAAAAGACTAATAATAACTCATAATCCTTCACAAGTTCAAGGATATCTGGAGACATAAATAACCTTAAAAGAGTAAGGTCAACGCGTAATCTACGCAAGAGAATTTCAAATCAGATACAGACGAAAACATTTAATGAATATGAATATATCCCATGTTCTCATAATTTGAGTACACATTCGAAAGCTCCTCGGATCGTTACCCAGGTCATTCAAATATGAAATCTAATCAAAAGAAATGATAGGAACGTCGATATATCCAGTCGGGTCTCAGCATTCGGTAATCAGATACTTTTTCTAAGAATCTTGCCATGTAAGAATAGGACAAGAAAGGAATATCAATTGTCAAATAAGACAAATTCCACAGATGAGTAAATTCGACTTAGAAGAATAAATAGTATGGGCACATATGTAGGTGTCCCTATCAATATGTCCCTATCAATATGTCCCTATTTTGCACTTCTTGCAGATCTTATAAAATTTAATCTTTCATAACTTCAAAGAAAATGTAGTGTTTATTAATAATTTCATGGTGACTACTAATCAGCCTTGCATGGTCCCTTCCAAATTGTATGTAGGCGCGCAACTATATACAATTTCAAGATTAACGATGCAATACTCAGTTCGTCAAAACTTTATCATCATGTTTAAAATAAAAATATTTTCATGCTTATTTCTGGAATAAGAATCAAAAATAAATTTACAAAGATGCTCTTTTTTATGTAAACAATTAAGTTCTCTAAGGTGTTTCAATAACAACTTCAATTTCGATAACGATTATTCATAAGTCTCACTTTAAGTAATCCATATGGTGATGAAAATTCAATTTTTTTTCTCAAGGAATACTGTTTTAACTTATAAAAACAATTAGTGATCTGCAAAGGAGTGATGAAGAGTTGTTCGCCAAGAACTAACTTAAATATGATAGGAAATGAGCTTAGCCAAATAATCATGAGGTTCATGATCTCGATGGCACTCAAAAAGAATAATTCACAACGTAACTCAATTCGAGATGAGTACTTGTTCAATGGTTGCATCACTAATGCAATCATTAGGATGAAGCAATAAAAGATAGATAACATCAATACATGTAGGATTTAGCAATCAATGGTAGTCATTTCATTAATCACAAACAAGTCAAAATTGTACCGTAACACATTATGTGTCACTATGTCATACAATTCCAAGAACTCATCCTACCAACTGATGTCTCAGTTAAGTTAGGGATTATTTTTAAAAGATACCACAATGAATACTAATCTACAAGAGTCATGGGGGTTCCACCTGTCCTGGAAGATCCATCAGTCCCTATTCAGAAAAAGATTTCTTCAATTTATTTCCTGGACACTGGGCATCCTCATTATTGGACAATGGCCTAGGAACAACCCTTAACACGAAATAACAATTATTTAAAACCTTATAATTCAATCACAGGACTTAATGACTTCCTCTTAATAATTTCTTATTCCATACGGGTTAAATTTTACTTTAAGTTTTAACCAACTTATACTCAATGCGATATCCTACTTCATTCTCCAATACTTTAAATCTTTATTCTTAGACCTTAAAAGGGCAATAAAAGCTTGATATGATCAACACTTAATTTCCAATCCTATAGCTCTTACAACAACAATTATCAAATGAGTCACTAGTATCAAATGACTCATATATTCAATTAGACTTCTCGGAAAGGTACTAGTGGCATGAGGCTTTTGGGTAATGGTTCTGTTGACAGCCTCAAGTGCAACATTCACCCTTTCAATTTCAAATTTAAGAATTGGGTGACACTGAATCAGATGACATCTTTCCAGGTGGTAATGTTTTGTCAAACTCCACTCTATAAGGAAAGATCGTCATGACATCGATATCAGTTTTAATCTCGCCAATTCTTCTTCAATATCACAATCAACTAATATCTACATTTCTACGAATATCAACCATTTTGTTGGGATCATAATTATCCACAACTTGGTTTAGATCTGGAATAGCTAGAATTTCCTACGGGAATTGCTTCGATTGATTTGCTAGGGGAGTTAGGGTTTCTTGTGACAATCTACGTCGTATAAATACCTCGTATAAGTATTAAAAATAATCATCAAACAATCATGTAATCAAATTACAACATATATATAATCCAAGTTATATATATATATATATATATATATATATATATTAAAATAACACTTCTCAGTCTGGCCTTGTCGGTAACTCAGGAATTCTTCGGCACCGTTATAGTCAAAAGATTTTTAGACATATTTAGAAAAATGTTTATAGTTAAAAGACTTTGAAATGTTTTATTCAAAACCTTGGTTTTAAAAATATTTTGTTCTCTATAACGAGAGCTCTGGTAGCAAACTGTAACACCCCCAAATTTATACAATTCAATACAGCGGAAGACTCGTTGGTGTTACGGGATAGCATATTACTCACATCATAGACAACGCTTAAAAATCGCGTCGTTTAATAATAAAGCATTTCCGTTCATAAATATCAAATTTACATAGGTCCCAAGTCATGGTCATTTTATACAATTTTACAAAAGATTTGAATGGAAATTGTTATTTAAGTGCGGTCCATGAATTCTTGTTGTCTTCCCGAGGATTACCTTCAAGTACCTGAGACAACACATGTTAAAAGAAAAGGTCAGCGATAACGCCGAGTGAATTCATAGAGTTTAATGAAATCCATCAACATAATATCGGTATAAAATTATTACCGAAAATCATTTTGTACAAATCTTTGTAATAGGCCATAAAATAGCCAAAGTCATTTTATACAAATCCTTATCAAAATCATAATATAGGCTTTCGCCTTCAAAATAATTATACGAACCATTGTCATTAAAAACATCATACAATACGTCTTATAACGTTGTATAGATTAAATAAAACCTTATATGAATATGGTAATGAAAAACCAAAACACGAACATAATATCAAGTAAGACCCCGTATTGCTAGTCAGGTAATATATCGTAATTTAGTGCGTATAACAGTATTTCGTTATTTATGGATTATTATAAGCCGCATGACATTGTTACCTTACTACAAAAAACAACGGGTAGCTAGCCCGAAACTCAATTTGCCCATCTAAATTAGCGCGTCGTCACAATAATCACGCTTGTGTAAATCTTCTCATACATAAATTCGCTTACCAATCAATGTGGCACGACGGGGATCAACCGTCAAGGCGCGAACTGGGGTGATCGTCCCCAAATAGTACTAATATATGCATATGCGTCTACCAAATCCCGGTAGTTCACAATTCATGCTAATGGGACTTTTAGTGACATAACCTAACTTTAATAATCCATTTCATTTCATCTATCGGGTCATATAATCATTCATCGGGTCATACAATCATCCGGGTCCAAATCAATAAGCAAATAATCGGGACAAATGGTGTCCTATTTTATCAAAACTAACATGTTATCTCCCTCTAGGGTTTATAAAACATTTAAAAGAGTGCGAGGCTATGAACTCACGTTGATGTGGGAAAGCGGGTTATCGGCAATTCGGATGTACGGTACGTGCTTCAATCACAGAAACCTAGACAAATAATACTCGTCTTAGACTTTTGTCCAATGACTTTATAAAAACAACAATTATGTATACATATGATGATTTTATATACATTATGATGATCAAGTGGGTTTATACATTCTCATTTACTCATTTAGTGTTATGTATTAGTAATTATTGTACTAGTTTACTAGTTTTACTTATTTACATGTTTTAGGCCCAATAAGCCTATTACAAGCCCAATACTTTTCATTAGCCCAATTATACTTTTAATATCAGTATTATACTTTATATGTTGGGCCCAAATGGGTTAAGCCCAATAAGTATGTATATAAGTGTTTTACCAACTAGTCGGGTTCATAGTCCAATAAGGCTACTTTGGCCCATAAATGTTTACATGTTGTAAAGCTCGGGTTTTATCGGTTTTTACTTGTTATATAAGTTCATATATCAGTATGTGAGTTTATAAAAGTTTACATTAGACGGGTCCGACCGTCTAAGTTTTATTTGACAAAAACGTTAATCTTTCGGTTTTAGCCGAAAAGATGTAAAACTTAGTATATAGTTTTTATAACTTATAAAACATACCAAACTACCATTTTTATATAATGTCCATTTATTTATCCTTATGCATATTTATATAAATGAAATATATAAGTTAGTGGGTTTTAATTCACATATTATACTATATCTATTTGAGTGCTTATATAATAGTATTAAATTTTAATTTCACAAAATCAGTCCTAAATTTTAAGTTCACTAAAATGTCCATATCTAGAGTTCTATATGGATATAGGACCTCAAATTTTTATCACAGAATCTACATGATATGTGCTTCACTTTAATCCTTTATAGCTACTGATGAATCAACTTCTAAATATTTTAATAAATTCGTCTAAAACAGTGTAGGCAGATTTGCACTCTAAACTTGTTTTGATCATATCTCACTCATTTTTATGATTCATTTGTATGGAAAACTCTCACATGTGTATAACACCTAATACTTACTGTATATTGATTCCACTTCACCATTTTATCAATTTAACATTTGGTTACTTTCTGTTTTTATACAGCCATCATATTTAGCAAGATTTTAACCTTGTTACCTATGGTTTTCCATCTTTTTAACCATGTTTATCAAATCTATCAACACCAAATCCCCACATAATATTTTAAATCATCATTCATCATCATATACATATACATAAATAAAGAAATTACAAGATTACATAATCAAAATAACAAGAGGATAGGAAGAACAATCTTTATACCACCAAGATTAAGTAGTTTATGATCAAGGCTTGGATTTTTGATGGCAAAACTTGTGATAGATCAACACCAATCTTCAAGACCACCAATACTTGTAAACTTTTTGTAGAAATCAGCCCTTGGACATCCTAAAATCAACCCCTTGGATGTTAGAATCACCACCAATTTTCAAGGCTTCAAAGGTTCTTCACCATATGTGTAGATAACACATGGTTTGTGATTAAAATTGATAAATTGTAACACCCCCAAATTTATACAACTCAATACAGCGGAAGACTCGTTGGTGTTAAGGGATATCACATTACTCACATCATAGACAACGCCTAAAAATCGCGTCGTTTAATAATAAAAGCATTTCCATTCATAAATATCAAATTTACATAGGTCCCCAGTCATTGTATTTCGTACAGGTTTTACAAAGCATTTGAATAGAAATTATTATTTAAGTGCGGGCCATGAATTCTTTGTCGTCTTCCCGAGAATTACCTTCAAGTACCTGAGATAAAACATGTTAAAAGAAAAGGTCAGCGAAAACGCCGAGTGAATTCATAGAGTTTAATGAAATCCATCAATATAACATCGGTATAAAATTATTACCGAAAATCATTTTGTACAAATCATTGTAGGCCATAAAATAGCCAAAGTCATTTTATACAAATCCTTATCAAAATCATAATATAGACATTTGCCTTAAAAATCATCATACGAGCCAATGTCGTAAAAACAGCATACAATACGTCTTATGACGTTGTATAAAGTTAAATAAAAACCGTTATATGAATATGGTTATGAAAAACAAAACACGAACATAATATCAATAGTAAGACCCCATATTGCTAGTCAGGCAATATATCGTCATTTGGTGCATACAGCAGTATTTCGTTAATTGGATTATTATAAGCCGCATGACCTTGTTACCTTACTACAACAAACAACGGGTAGCTAGCCCGAAACTCATTTGCCCATCTAAGTTAGCGTGTCGTCACAATAATCACGCTATGGAAATCTTCTCATACATAAATTCGCTTACCAATCAATGTGGCACGACGGGGATCAACCGTCAAGGCGCGAACTGGGGTGATCGTCCCCAAATAGTACTATTATATGCATAAGCGTCTACCAAATCCTGGTAGTTCACAATTCATGCTAATGGTACTTTTAGTGACATAACCTAACTTTAATAATCCAGTTTATTTCATCTATCGGGTCATTTAATCATTCATCAGGTCATACAATCATTCGGGTCCAAATCAATAAACAAACAATCGGGACAAATGTGTCATATTTATAAAAACTAACATGTTATCTCCCTCGCGGGTTTATAAAACATTTCATAAAAACATTTAAAAGAGTGCGAGGCTATGAACTCACGTTGGTGTGGGAAGGCGGGTTATCGGCAATTCGGACGTACGGTACGTTCTTCAATCACGGAAACCTAGACAAATAATACTCATCTTAGACTCTTGTCCAATGACTTTATAAAAATAACAATTATGTATACATATGATGATTTTATATATATGATGATCAAATGGGTTTACATATTCTCATTTACTCATTTTAGTGTTATGTGTTGATAACTTTTACACTAGTTTAGTAGTTTTACCTATTTACATGTTTTAGGCCCAATAGGCCCATTACAAGCCCAATATATTATATTAGCCCAATTATACTTTTATTATCAGTATCACACTTTATATGTTGGGCCCTAATAACTGGATTTTGCTCGGTTAAGTTCGTTTTCTCGGTATCTCTTCGAATTGACTTCCGGTTAATTGTGTGAGATTAGTTGTTCTTGGTGAAACAAATTTTTTTGGTTTTGGTAAAATAAATGAGCAAGACTGAATAATAAATGACGAGAAACTAATACTAAAACAAGGTAAAATGTAAACGGTGCGATATTTAAAACTTTAAAATTAAATGACGAGAAATGAAAGGACGTAAAATTAAAACTTAACAAAAAGTAAATGATGCAAACCAAAACTTAAACTAAAAGGAAAGCAAATAAAAATTCAAGTAAAGAAAAAGGCGGGAAAAATAAAGCTTGAAAATAAAAGACAAAAATACTTAAAAAGAAAAACACAAAGAACTAGACAGAAACCTTGATTCGGAAGTTTAAAACTTCCGAATGAACAGGCTTGATCCGGAACTTCCAAGGTTCCGAATGAAACAGTCTTGATCCGGAAGTTTATAGACTTCCGAATGAAGCACTTGATCCGGAACTTCTAGACTTCCGAATGAAGAACCATTGATCCGGAAGTTCTGGGATTACAGTAACAGAAACCACCAAACCGAAGAACAAGGGAGATACAGTAACAACAATCTATCCTCAAATTAATCAAAATCAAACAAAATATTAAACCAAAACAACCAATAAGCATCAACTAACAATAATCAATCAAAACAAATCATCAAACTAACAAACATAACCAAATCAATCAAAACCCACTTGATTAAAATCATAAAAATTCAAGATCATGAACAATGAAGATAAAGAACAAATCAAACAAGAAAGGAAGAAGATGATAAATTAAAAGCTTAATTAAAAAGTACGGATTCAATAACAAAAGCTTAAACACAAATTAATCTAGAGAGAGAAAGCATAAATCTAGAGAGAGAAACTACCTACTCCTAATCTAATCCTAAAACTAACCCACCCTCTCACAACAAGTGAGGGTGGTATTTGTAGGAGAGGGGAGTGGTTGGTGGCCTCCTCTTTCTTTCTTTCTTTCTTGGTCCTTAGTCTTTCAGTCTTCTTAAATTCTTCGACTTTTAAGACTTCGTCTCGGGGTTTCTTTGAACTCGTCTTGTAATTTCTTCATAAATTAGACTTGAGTTCTTCGGCTTTATTAAACTTTCGTCTTTGGACATTTTCTTCGATAAATCTTCAGAATACGCTTTGGACTTCCGTTCTTTTTGCATTCTTGATCTTTTGACTTCGTCTTTTGTCTTTTTCTTCAATAAACGCCCGTGAAAGACCGTGTTTTCTTCCCTTTTCACCTTTTGACCCTGAAACACAATAAAAACACAAACCACGCATAATTCCGCCATTTACGACATAAAATATACGTTTAGGTCCCGTTTTAATGTAATTAAGTGGTAGAAAAGATGGGTGTTTTCACACCTATCAAATCCCCTACACTTAACCATTGCAATGCCCTCATGCAATGCTTAGCAATAAAGCAAGGTTTACACTTTCCATCATAATCAACCTACCTTGGCCTTTATTAAACAACTAAGGAAAATCAAAAAGATAGAAAATAACAAGATGCAACAAGGAAGAAACTTGTAAAGAAATCTAAGACTTACATTAGGGCTTGTATGTCATGAATGTTTATCACCCTCAAGTTTCACGTTCCCCATGCCAAGCTTAAAAACAAGATCATTGTTAGTACAAGTTAGCATAACAAACATTTTCCCATGCGGTTCAATTAATCACTTAAACTCCCTTATTCCTATGGGTATCTCTTATATTTTATTGATGTCTTGAATGATCACGAGGATGCATTGTTGACTTATTTCGATAATTTATTTAGGCTGAAAGCAAAGTAGGACGATTTGATCAATAGTTAGCTAAAGGACAAAATCTCTTAAAACTGCTTCTCGGGATATCAAAAAGTTCATATCTTGGCATAACTTGGTTCACGATTTGAGACCTTTCTTGGGCCTATATTTGGCATGTAATTCATACTTCATATCTTCGAGAGACGTTTTTGAGATAATGGTCTTTTCTTCGTTATAGAGTTTCTTCACTTGGAGACTTTTGAGGGGTACTCCAGCTTTGTTGACCACGACTTCATGATTATTTCTTCAATCTCTAATCGGGATTTTGAGATACAACGATCCGCCTCCTTTTCGGACTTGGATCTATTTATCCTCATACCTTGTTAGGGTCTTTTCGGATAGACTTCTCCATGATCTTTATGGGAGTTGATTGCTTTTCGTCGTGAGTCTTGATCCTTCATATTGATTTTGGGAATAATGCTCTTCACATCACTTTTGGATCTTCAGCAATAAAATGGAATCCTCATGCCTTGTTAGGGCCTTTTCGGACTCGCCAATCTTCGCGCCCCGCTTCATAAGTTATGCCTTGGCTATGAACTCTTATCATTACCGAGCAACTTTTAGACGATCTTGGGCTAGAAGCTAAGTAACTTTTCAAATCGTACGACCTTACTTATTGCAGATAATTTATTAGCAAGTGATGGGAGAAAAAGATCATAATTAACTCACATAAGTTAATGAGAGAATACCAAACTTGTAACCAACTCTATCATTTCTCGTCCTCCACAATTTAAAATCTCAAGGAATGAGACTCGTGGATGCTTAGCCCAATAAACCAATTAAGGTCTACATAGTTAAGGATACTAGCTAGAGTGAACTTGGATAAGTAAACTCGGGTTGAGTCAAAATATTCACAACGGGCCTAATATATCTAAGATATCTAAACTTGCTAAAACCATTTTATTAAAATAAGAGAAAAATAGCAAAAATAAAGGGAACTACAACTAGGCCAAAATAGATTAAAAATTTTGAAAAATGTCGAAAAATTGATTTTCCGGTTAAAATGAGGGCAAATACAAGGAAAAGACCACTTAACTTCGATAGAAGTCCCCCCTACACTTAAGATAAACATTGTCCTCAATGTTTAAGCATGTGGTAGTAAATTCCCCTACACTTAGGACATTGTGCACGTTGTTTAAATCTCGCTAAGGAAGAGACAACTAAAGAGATTCCTATTTTAATATTGAGAAATATAAAATAGTGAATCGAAAAGAGTTTAGGATAAAACCGGGAAGAAGGGAACACGGAGTCACGGTTCGTCAAAAGTCATCAAGAGTGTGTCTTTGAAGCTCTAATCCCTGCACATGATAAGAAAGAAAGCAAGAAACACCACGGGGTTCCCCCTACACTTATGGTAAAGATAGATAGATAATTGGGTTGCCTCCCAAAAAGCGCTTGTTTATATTAACCGAGTCACGAGCCTGACTCGTCCCCGAATTAAATGGTCCATGGGGAAACCTCGAATGTGATACCGGGATCAAAGACCTTGTCCTCGTTCCCGGTTGACATCAACAAAGGAGAGGCGGGGGGATAAGTCTTGACAGGGAGAAAGGTCCTTTCAACATACGTATAGTATGTGAATTCAAGATCCACGGGAGGTGGGGTGGGTAAAGTAAGCACATTGTCCTCCCCCAAAGACAATGGATGCTGAGCAAACGGCAAAGCCGTAATGGTATCAATCATAGCATAATCAAAGTCACCTCCCGGGTCAAAGCACTCATCCTCCGAGATAGTGGCTAAAGGGAAGGATGAAAGGTGCTCGGGAGGGGGACTTGGAACAATATCTTCCTGCAACAAATTATCAAAAATAATGTCCCCCTCCGTGTCAGAATCATCAATACCTGGAGGGATGGAGTGGATGTCGATTTCTTCCAGCAATGGGTCATCATCTTCAACGGGAGGAATAGATGGAGGTAAAGACTTGGAAAGAGGAGGAGAAGTCAACGCTTCGATTTGAGCGATAAGAAGGTGCACTTTCCGTAATCTATCGCGAAGAAGCACGTCTTCCACCTCATCCACACGATCATGTTCATAGGTGCACTTCTCGTAAACCGGAGAGAATAAATCGTCATTGTCTGCATCTCCCGGTAGAGATTGAGAAATTTCAAAGGTGAAATTCTCATAGCTTGGAGAAAAATCGTCATCACTAGGATCGACCTCTTCCGTAAGAGCAACGTCGTCCTCAAGCTCTATAGCAGGTAAGTCACAAACCTCATCATTCAATAAATTGTCGAGACCAACATCACTAAGCTCATTCAACGAATCTAGATCCTTAGATGCAGGAGGAACATCGAGAGTAAGAGCAAGAACTGCAGAAGATGAGTTGAAGGTGCATATAGCATCATCGTCATCATCATCATAATAGTATTGACGCACAAGCGGAGGGGTATAATCACTAAGATTAGATACC
Organism: Glebionis coronaria; assembly: GCA_025667525.1. Taxonomy (NCBI): domain Eukaryota; kingdom Viridiplantae; phylum Streptophyta; class Magnoliopsida; order Asterales; family Asteraceae; genus Glebionis; species Glebionis coronaria. The sequence goes on from JANFOE010002684.1 coordinate 49,062, forward strand.
TGCTCTTGTTGCAGTCGCTTTTCCTCGTCCCTAAGTTCTTTAAGCAAAACAACGGCTTCTTGAAGTTGCAAAACAATGGAGTGTGTTTCTTCATTCAAGGTAGTGAGTTGGGGGTCAAGATTAATTTGCGGAGAGGATTGATGATTGAGGGTGTGATGTGGGGGCTCAAAGTGTTGAAAACCTGAATTATAGCAAGGTTGTGGCTCATAGTTGTTCGTCGGTTGAGAATAATTAGAAACCGGGTTTGGTTCATAATAATCCATAGGTGAAGAAAACTGAGGACCCGGAGTTTTCTCATAATAATTCATTGGTTGACAATAATAGGAATCGTGAGGACCCCCACAGTTGTTGCAAACCGGGTATGGAGAAAAATCAAGTGCGTCTTGTGGATAGCAATTATCATTGTCATAATTGTACCCCGGCTCTTGCCCGTGACCATATGGGTATCGAACCGGGCACCAAACATGCCAATGAGAATCGCTTCTACAATAGATGCACGGGGGAACATGAGGTGGGTTCAAAAAGAGTGAACTAGTCGAGTTGCACAAGGGACAAAATCTGAATTGTGTGTAGTCGATATCGTTTCCGCACCGCTCACATGTACACCATTGACAAGAGTTGTTCCCAGATAATTGTTTCCCACACCGGACGCAATGGACATAAAAATCCATAAAGAAAGATAGATAAGCAAGAAGAATATTTTTGGTGCAAAACTTTGAAAAAGAAATGCTTTTTATGATTGTTCAAATGTTTTTGGAATTTTGAAAATTTATGGACACGAAAAATAACGTTCACAAGTGAACGGGTCCCAAAAGCCAACGCGTCTTTCACAAAAAAACTTCGATCTTCACGAAAAGAGCCGGCAGCGGCGCCATTTTAATAACTGGATTTTGCTAGGTTAAGTTCGTTTTCTCGGTATCTCTTCGAATTGATTTCCAGTTAATTGTGTGAGATTAGTTGTTCTTGGTGAAACAAATATTTTTGGTTTTGGTAAGATAAATGAGCAAGACTGAATAATAAATGACGAGAAACTAATACTAAAACAAGGTAAAATGTAAACGGTGCGATATTTAAAACTTTAAAATTAAATGACGAGAAATGAAAGGACGTAAAATTAAAACTTAACAAAAAGTAAATGACACAAACCAAAACTTAAACTAAAAGGAAAGCAAATAAAAATTCAAGTAAAGAAAAAGGCGGGAAAAATAAAGCTTGAAAATAAAAGACAAAAATACTTAAAAAGAAAAACACAAAGAACTAGACAGAAACCTTGATTCGGAAGTTTAAAACTTCCGAATAACAGCTTGATCCGGAACTTCCAAGGTTCCGAATGAAACAATCTTGATCTGGAAGTTTATAGACATCTGAATGAAGCACTTGATCCGGAACTTCTAGACTTCCGAATGAAGAACCATTGATCCGGAAGTTCTGGGAATACAGTAACAGAAACCACCAAACCGAAGAACAAGGGAGATACAGTAACAACAATCTATCCTAAAATTAATCAAAATCAAACAAAAGATTAAACCAAAACAACCAATAAGCATCAACTAACAATAATCAATCAAAACAAATCATCAAAACTAACAAACATAACCAAATCAATCAAAATCCACTTGATTAAAATCATAAAAATTCAAGATCATGAACAATGAAGATAAAGAACAAATCAAACAAGAAAGGAAGAAGATGATAAATTAAAAGCTTAATTAAAAAGTACGGATTCAATAACAAAAGCTTAAACACAAATTAATCTAGAGAGAGAAAGCATAAATCTAGATAGAGAAACTACCTACTCCTAATCTAATCCTAAAACTAACCCACCCTCTCACAACAAGTGAGGGTGGTATTTATAGGAGAGGGGAGTGGTTGGTGGCCTCCACTTTCTTTCTTTCTTTCTTGGTCCTCAGTCTTTCAGTCTTCTTAAATTCTTCGACTTTTAAGACTTCGTCTCGGGGTTTCTTTGAACTCGTCTTGTAATTTCTTCATAAATTAGACTTGAGTTCTTCGGCTTTATTAAACTTTCGTCTTTGGACATTTTCTTCGATAAATCTTCAGAATACGCTTTGGACTTCCGTTCTTTTTGCATTCTTGATCTTTTGACTTCGTCTTTTGTCTTTTTCTTCAATAAACGCCCGTGAAAGACCGTGTTTTCTTCCCTTTTCACCTTTTGACCCTGAAACACAATAAAAACACAAACCACGTATAATTCCGCCATTTACGACATAAAATATACGTTTAGGTCCCGTTTTAATGTAATTAAGTGGTAGAAAAGATGGGTGTTTTCACACCTATCAGGCCCAAATGGGTTAAGCCCAATAAATAAGTTTATAAGTGTTTTAGCCTATTTTGTTGTATTATTAGTCCAATAACGTTAACTTAGCCCGTAAATGTCCGTATGTTTTATAGTTCGGGTTTTATCGGTTTTTACTTGTTATATATGTTTATATATTAGTATATGAGTTTATAAAAGTTTACATTAGACGGGTCCAACCGTCTAAGTTTTATTTAACAAAAATGTTAATTTTACGGTAATAGCCGAAAAAGTCGTAAAAATGATGTTTATAGTTTTATAACTTATAAAACTTATCAAACTACCATTTTTATAAAATGTCCATTTATTTATCCTTATACATATTTATATAAATGTATTATATAAGTTAGTGGGTTTTAATTCACATTTTATACTATTTTTATTTGAGTGCTTATATAATACTATTATACTTTAATTTCCCAAAATCTGATTTTTATTTTCATGTTCACCAAAACAGTCATATCTAGAGTTCTATATGGAGATAGAAGCTCAAATTTTTATGGCATAAACTAAATGATATGTGCTCCATTTAACTCTTATATAGCTACTGTTGAATCAGCCACTAAGTATTTTATAAAAATCGTCCAAAACAGTGTACTCAGATTTGTACTCTAAACTTTTTTTGATCATATCTCACTCATCCTAATGATTCCATTGCATGGCCAACTATCACATGTGTACAAGACATAGTACTTACTGTATATCCATTAATCTATGCCATTTTATCAGTTCATCACCTGGTTCTTTATTGTTTTATACAGCCATCATTTTAAGCATGATTTTACCCTTTTTACATATAGTTTTTCATCTTTTTACCCATGATTATCAACACCAAATCCCCACATAATATCTTTATCATCATATATCATCATACATATATACATTTAAGAAGAAAATACATGATTACATAATCAAAATTAACAAAAGGATGGGGAGGACAATCTTTATACCACCATGATGATGTAGGTTATGATCAAGACATGGATTTTGATGGAGAAACTTGTGATAAACCAAGACCATCTTCAAGACCACCTATCTTCATGAACTCCTTATGGAAAATCTGCCCTAAGATTCCATAGAAACTCCTCCTTGGATGTTATAATCACCACCAATTAATAGGGCTTCAAAAGGGCTTCAACTTATGTATGAATAACATGGGATTTTGTGGTTAATTTTGTATGAATGGGGGTGTTTGATGATGATGGTGGGACGGCAAGATGAGGGAGAGTGGAGAGAAAATGGTGGTTTTCATGTTGTGTGTGTGGGAAGTGGTTTAGCTAACATGGTTTTGTTGGCGTGTAGCTTACTTTGTAAGCCTTAAGCAACAAGTGTAAGCTTGTTGCTACAAGCTTGACACATCACAAGTGTGGTGTCACTTTGTGGCCGGTTATGAGTGGGGGTGGGGCAAAAGTCATTTTGTCTCATCCCTATTTATTTACGGGTACTCCTCGATTCTAGTTTCCTCGATTTGCGTGCCCTCGGGTCGTTTTACGAAAAATTATATATAATAATTATACATTTTATAAAATATATAAATTTAATAAATATTATAATAAAATTTATAAAAATTATTAAATTAATTAAAATATAAAAATATAATTATAATTATATTTATATAATTAAAATTAAATCATAAGTCCTAATCTCTTCTCGTAAATTTGTGAGTTTATGAACCAACTCAAAATTAAAATCCCAAAATAATATTCACGGATAAATTTATTTTCTGAAATGTCGGACTGTCACCAAAACGGTGTATGTAAACGTAAGCACGTAACGTAAAATCCTCCGGTTTAGACGTAGTCGATGCTACTTCAAGACGTAAATCCAAATTATTTCCCAAAATTAAGTGAGTTCATATTATAACATTAAAATAATGTTTTCAAATAAATATTGAGAATAAAATATCAACCATAAATTGACGGATTGTCACAGCATTTACCCCTAAACAGGATCTTTGTCCTCAAAGATCATCTTACTACTCGCTTCTTATAGAGTTAAAGCCATGTGGGTATTTCCTCCACATTCGGTCTTTTCTCACAAGTGTAATCCATTACAATACGCGAGTTTCATCAAACATAACTACGGGAATAAGATGAGGCTTAATGTTGGCTTACTTTCTCTACCCATGATGTTCACGGGTTTTTGATGAATGCAACTTTTCGCCGATCTAAACTTTATCAAGAAGAATTCAGATTTTCACTTGATAGACATTTTATCAAGTTAGATATACGAAACATAATTCACGCAGTCCTTGAAGTCCTAGGGTAGTTCCAGCTTATATGCCTTTCAAACCAATCTTTTACATCATCTCAATGGTCCCATACAACGGGGACTTATATCCCATGATCTTTCAGATCATCAATTCATTTTTCCATGGCTAAAATTTTGGCATAACTTCGCTACTCATCTGGCACTTCAAGATCTACATTTCATATTCACATAACCTCCTGCCCACTACCGGCAGTCAATAATCAAATCCTAATTTCAACAATCATTTCAGGTCTCACGGGTCGGGTATTTTGTAAGGTTAGGTTCGCCATCATAGGAAACCTTAAACCTAAAAGACATGTCCAACTCACAATGGGTGTATGTCGGGTGTCTTCCTCCCAACTCCTGCTTGCAGATGCTCTAATATTTAGATCCTAACAAGATTCGATCTCGATCCTAACACGATAATTATCAATGATAATCTCTCCAAAGGAAAGCGATTTTATAGTTTATTACCAAAGGTCAATCATTCAAACATAGAACAACACTTATAGTATTTTGTATCGTTACTTTACCTCGTCCCTTCGATTTGGATGGTACACAGTACTCTCATCAAGATTCGTTCTTAATGACTTCTGAGCAAATCTCTAGAAATTCAATGCGAAGCGAGGATCTTGATAGAGATGATCGATACAGGCACACTATGTTTACACAACTCCTTTAAATATAAAAGAGTCAATTTATTCATCGAGAATCTATCATTAACAGGATTGATATTAGCAGATTTGGTCAGTCTGTCGACGATGACCCAAATTGAATCAAATTCAGATGATGACCTTTGCAATAGTTAGATGTTTACTAATGTATGAGGCGATGTTTGCCTTCATAATTTTCCACCAGTACATCTTTTTCAGATAAAGATACATTTAATCATAAATGTCATGAATAAAATACTTATACTTACAAGATTCCAACATAACTATATCTCACAATTTTCCATATTTAGACAATCACAAGTGGCCTTTTAATCATTTAGCGCCATCGGCTTCTCAATTCTAATGGTTCACATTAGCCGCGAACCCCTTTTATTATCTATATTATCCTTTTTATAAACATCGTTTATATTCAAATTTTTCGGCAATTTATTTTGCACTTTCATTATTAAGGAACATTTCCTAATTGGTTCTTTATCTTTTCTACATAATGTGTCGGTATCTAAATTCACCTCCCCTGATGATATAATTATCATGTCCACAATTCACTCAGAAATTCTTTCTTCATATTTTCTAAGTTTTAATTTCGTCTCAACTATCATTTTTATCCGTTTTACTCAATCCGACGACTAAAGCGTCGATAATTATTACCAGTAATTAAATAATAAATATTTAATTTTATGAAACGTAAACGTAAAAATTTTAAATTTTCTCAGTTTGTCCAATTATATAAAAATGTTCAAAATAAATTTGAATTTAATTAACACGATTTTTGTTGATTTATCGAAAATAATTAGTAAGATTCATAAACGTTCGAAAAATCTTTGTTTATACTTTGGTCAAAGTTTTCTTAGTTGAAAAGTAAAAATTGTCGTTTCAAATTTCAAGTCATAAATTATATAGTTTCCTCAATTCTTCTTATGATGTCTAGAAGTATACACAAACATTTACCCCTAAACAGGAGTTTAGTTAAATGATTTGTGTATAAGGGAATAATCCCTCAAAAGTTCTTTTTGATAAAACATTTGTCAAAACATATTTGCACTTTCTCTTTTAGTGTAACTCAAAGTCTTAAATGGCTCTAATTTGAAGAGTCAATATAGATTCCATTATCTATTAATCACATAGTCAAATAATGTAAAGGATTTAGTCTTAAATCACATGTTAAATATTCAGTATACAGGTTTTAATTGTTCGACCAATTTAGGGCAATCTATAAATAATTACTAACTCCTTCTTATTATTATAAACAAACAAATGGTCCTTAATGATCGCAAGCATGAATTTATCAAATTACAGACTTCACACGTGATTCACCAAATTTATGAATGCTACGTGTGTATTAGTCAATCCAAACGACATCACGTGAAACTCATAATGTTCATTACAAGTACCGGATGTAGAGATTGGAATACATAATCTTTTTCGTAGATGCGAAGTTGATGATAACCATGCCATGGATCAAATCTTTAGAACATACGCTAGAACCTTGTAAATGATCAAACAAATCTTCCATTTCGAGTCATGGATATCGTTTTCGATTGTCAATTTACTCAGTTAACAGTAATCTATAAATATAAGGAATGATAACACCATAGCTCTTCATAATGACGAGCTCGGTAGAATAAAAGCTTTCTCCGACAACTCCCTCAGTTGTACGATAACATTTTCGATTCAGATGGTGCTAAAGTCCAGTGCACACGCCACAGGTGCAGCACCGGGAATATAATGAATACCAATTTCAACTTGCCTTAATGGCGAAAGTCTAGGTAATTCACCAACAAATACTTCCTAAAGTTTTAGATAACAGAAACATCTTTTAATAAATTCATATTAGGTTCTTCTAGATTATAATATCTATGACTAATTCAGAACCGTTCACGGTATAGTTTCAAGTCTAAATGCAGGATATGGTCATCTATCAAGAATTATTTAGATCACTTTCGATAATCAGCATCTTATCCTTTGGGGGAATTCTACTCGATTTCCCATTAATTAAGACAATATTGTCATGTCATAATCAATCGATCCATTCTATTGGCACAATCAACTTTCCAGTTTTATTGCCGTCGATAAGATGTGAACTTCTCAAAAGACCAATAACAACTCATAATCCTTCACAATTTCAGGGATATATGGAGACATAACTACCATTAAAGAGTAAGGTCAACGCATAATCTACGCGATAGAATTTCAAATCAGATACAGACGAAAACATTTAACGAATATGAATATATCCCATGTTTTCATGATTCGAGTACGCATTCGAAAGCTCCTCGGATCGTTACCCAGGTCATTCAAAAGAAATGATAAGAACGTCGATACATCCAGTCGGATATCAACATTCGGTAATCAGATACTTTTCCTAAGAATCTCGCCACGGGAGAATTGGACAAAGAGGGAATATCAATTGTCAAATAAGACAAGTTCCACAGATGAGTAAATTCGACTCAGAAGAATAAATAGTACGGGCACATATGTAGGTGTCCCTATCAATATGCCCCTATTTTGCACTTCTTGCAGATCTCATAAAATTTAATCTTTCACAACTTCAAAGAAAATGTAGTGTTTATTAATCAATTTTATGGTGACTACTAATCATCCTTGCATGGTCCATTCAAAATTGTATGTAGGCGCGCAACTATATACAATTTCAAGATTAACGATGCAATACTCAGTTCGTCAAAATTTTATCATCATGTTTATAATAAAAACATTTTCATGCTTAATTCTTAAATAAGAATCAAAAATAAATATACAAATATTTTCTTTGTTATGAAAACAATTAAGTTTTCCAAGGTGTTTCATAAACAACTTCATTTTGATAACGATCACTTATAAATCTCACTTTGAATAATCCTTATAGTGATGAAAATTCAATTTTTCTCAGTGGATACGGTTTTATCTTATAAAAACAATGAGTGATCTGCAAAAGAGTGATGAAAGCTTGTTCACCAAGAACTAACTACAATATGATAGGAAATGAGCTTTAGCCAAATAATCATGAGGTTCATGGTCTCGATAGCACTCAAAAGAATAATCCACAACGTAACTCAATTCAAGATGAGTACTTGTTCAATGGTTGCATCACTAATGCGAACATTAGGATGAAGCAATAAAAGATAGATAACATTGATACATGTAGGATTTAGCAATCAAATGTAGTCGTTTTCATTAATCACAAACAAGTCAAAATTGTACCGTAACATATTACGTGTCACTATGGCATACAATTCTCAGAACTCATCCTACCAACTGATATCTCAGTTAAGTTAGGGATTTTTAAAAGATACCATAATGAATACTAATCTACAAGAGTTATGGGGTTCCACCTGTCCCGGAAGATCCATCAGTCTCAATTCAGAAGAAGATTTCTTCAATTTATTTCTTGGACACTGGGCATCCTCATTAGTGGACAATGGCCTAGGAACAACCCTTAACACGAATCAATAATCAATTAAAACCTTATAATTCAATCACAGTACTTAATGACTTCCTCTTAACAATTTCATATTCCATACGGGTTAAATTTTACTTTATTCAAGTTTCAATCAACTTATACTCAATGTGATATCCTACATCATTCTCCAATACTTTCAACCTTATTCATAAACCTTAATAGGGCAATAAAAGCTCGATATGAACAACACTTAATTTCCAATCCTATAACTCCTTTATCAATAATGATCAAATGAGTCACAAGTATGAAATGACTTGATCATTCAACTAGACTTCTCGGAAAGGTACTAGTGGCATGAGGCTTTTGGGTAATGGTTCCAATGACAGCCTCAAGTGCAACATTCACCCTTTCGATTTCAATTTAAGAATTGGATGACAACGAATCAGATGACATCTTTCTAGGTGGTATCGTTTTGTCAAACCCCACTCTATAAGGAAAGATCGTCATGACATCGATATCAGATTTAATCTCGCCAATTCTTCTTCAATATCACAATCAACTAATATCTACATTTCTACGAATATCAACCATTTTGTCGGGATCATAAATATCCACAACTTGGTTTAGATCTAGGATAGCTAGAATTCCTACGAGAATAGCTTCGATTGATTTGCTAGGGGAGTTAGGGTACCTTGTGATAATCTACGTCGTATAAATACCTCGTATAAATATAAAAATAATCATCAAACAATCATGTAATAAAATTACATCATATATATATATATATATATATATATATATATATATATATATATATATATATAATCCAAGTTATATATATATATATTAAAATAACACTTCTCAGTCTGGCCTTGTCGGTAACTCGGGAATTCTTCGGCACCGTTATAGTCAAAAGATTTTTAGACATTTTGTGAAAAATGTTTATAGTTAAAAGATTTTGAAATGTTTTAATCAAAACCTTGGTTTTAAAAATCTTTCGTTCTCTATAACGAGAGCTCTGGTGCCAAACTGTAACACCCCCAAATTTATACAAATCAATACAGCGGAAGACTCGTTGGTGTTACGGGATATCACATTACTCACATCATAGACAACGCATAAAAATCGCGTCGTTTAATAATAAAAGCATTTCCATTCATAAATATCAAATTTACATAGGTGCCCAGTCATTGTATTTCGTACAGGTTTTACAAAGCATTTGAATGGAAATTATTATTTAAGTGCGGGCCATGAATTCTTTGTCGTCTTCCCGAGAATTACCTTCAAGTACCTGAGATAAAACATGTTAAAAGAAAAGGTCAGCGAAAACGCCGAGTGAATTCATAGAGTTTAATGAAATCCATCAGTATAACATCGGTATAAAATTATTACCGAAAATCATTTTGTACAGATCATTGTAATAGGCCATAAAATAGCCAAAGTCATTTTATACAAATCCTTATCAAAATCATAATATAGGCATTTGCCTTAAAAATCATCATACGAGCCAATGTCGTAAAAACATCATACAATACGTCTTATGTCGTTGTATAAAGTTAAATAAAAACCGTTATATGAATATGGTTATGAAAAACCAAAACACGAACATAATATCAATAGTAAGACCCCATATTGCTAGTCAGGCAATATATCGTAATTTGGTGCATATAGCAGTATTTCGTTAATTGGATTATTATAAGCCGCATGACATTGTTACCTTACTACAACAAACAACGGGTGGCTAGCCCGAAACTCATTTGCCCATCTAAGTTAGCGTGTCGTCACAATAATCACGCTATGGAAATCTTCTCATACATAAATTCGCTTACTAATCAATGTGGCACGACGGGGATCAACCGTCAAGGCGCGAACTGGGGTGATCGTCCCCAAATAGTACAATTATATGCATAAGCGTCTACCAAATCCTGGTAGTTCACAATTCATGCTAATAGGACTTTTAGTGAAATAACCTAACTTTAATAATCCATTTTATTTCATCTATCGGGTCATTTAATCATTCATCGGGTCATACAATCATTCGGGTCCAAATCAATGAACAAACAATCGGGAAAAATGTGTCTTATTTATAAAAACTAACATGTTATCTCCCTCGCGGGTTTATAAAACATTTCATAAAAACATTTAAAAGAGTGCGAGGCTATGAACTCACGTTGGTGTGGGAAGGCGGGTTATCGGCAATTCGGACGTACGGTACGTGCTTCAATCACAGAAACCTAGACAAATAATACTCGTCTTAGACTCTTGTCCAATGACTTTATAAAAATAACAATTATGTATACATATGATGATTTTATATATATGATGATCAAATGGGTTTACATATTCTCATTTACTCATTTTAGTGTTATGTGTTGATAACTTTTACACTAGTTTACTAGTTTTACCTATTTACATGTTTTAGGCCCAATAGGCCCATTACAAGCCCAATATATTATATTAGCCCAATTATACTTTTATTATCAGTATCACACTTTATATGTTGGGCCCAAATGGGTTAAGCCCAATAAATAAGTTTATAAGTGTTTTAGCCCATTTTGTTGTATTATTAGTCCAATAACGTTAACTTAGCCCGTTAATGTCCGTATGTTTTATAGTTCGGATTTTATCAGTTTTTAATTGTTATATATGTTTATATATTAGTATATGAGTTTATAAAAGTTTACATTGGAAGGGTCCAACCGTCTAAGTTTTATTTAACAAAAATGTTAATTTTACGGTAATAGCCGAAAAAGTCGTAAATATCATGTTTATAGTTTTATAACTTATAAAACTTATCAAACTACCATTTTTATAAAATGTCCATTTATTTATCCTTATACATATTTATATAAATGTATTATATAAGTTAGTGGGTTTTAATTCACATTTTATACTATTTTTATTTGAGTGCTTATATAATACTATTATACTTTAATTTCCCAAAATCTGATTTTTATTTTCATGTTCACCAAAACAGCCATATCTAGAGTTATATATGGAGATAGAAGCTCAAATTTTTATAGCATAAACTAAATGATATGTGCTCCATTTAACTATCCTATAGCTACTGTTGAATCAGCCTCTAAGTATTTTATAAAAATCGTCCAAAACAGTGTACTCAGATTTGTACTCTAAACTTGTTTTGATCATATCTCACTCATCCTAATGATTTCATCGCATGGCCAACTATCGCATGTGTACAAGACATAGTACTTACTGTATATCCATTAATCTATGCCATTTTATCAGTTCATCACCTGGTTCTTTACTGTTTTATACAGCCATCATTTTAAGCATGATTTTACCCTTTTTACATATAGTTTTTCATCTTTTTATCCATGATTATCAACACCAAATCCCCACATAATATCTTTATCATCATATATCATCATACATATATACATTTAAGAAGAAAATACATTATTACATAATCAAAATTAACAAAAGGATGGGGAGGACAATCTTTATACCACCATGATGATGTAGGTTATGATCAAGACATGGATTTTGATGGAGAAACTTGTGATAAACCAAGACCATCTTCAAGACCACCTATCTTCATGAACTCCTTGTGGAAAATCAGCCCTAAGATTCCATAGAAACTCCTCCTTGGATGTTATAATCACCACCAATCAATAGGGCTTCAAAAGGGCTTCAACTTATGTATGAATAACATGGGATTTTGTGGTTAATTTTATATGAATGGGGGTGTTTGATGATGATGGTGGGATGGCAAGATGAGGGAGAGTGGAGAGAAAATGGTAGTTTTCATGTTGTGTGTGTGGGAAGTGGTTTAGCTAACATGGTTTTGTTGGTGTGTAGCTTACTTTGTAAGCCTTAAGCAACAAGTGTAAGCTTGTTGCTACAAGCTTGACACATCACAAGTGTGGTGTCACTTTATGGCCGGTTATGAGTGGGGGTGGGGCAAAAGTCATTTTGTCTCATCCCCATTTATTTGCGGGTACTCCTCGATTCTAGTTTCCTCGTTTTGCGTGCCCTCGGGTCGTTTTACGAAAAATGTTTTTATAAATTATGAATCAACGGCACAAAACGAATCTAATAAAAATTGTCTCATCAAAAACGGAGTTCGAAAACGTAAATACGTAATCCTAAGGTTTCCGGTTTAGTCGTAAAGGACGTTAAATTAAAATCATAAGTCCTAATCTCTTCTCGGTAATTTGTGAGTTTATGAACCAACTCAAAATTAAAATCCCAAAATAATATTCACGGATAAATTTATTTTCTGAAATGTCGGACTGTCACCAAAACGGTGTATGTAAACGTAAGCACGTAACGTAAAATCCTCCTGTTTAGACGTAGTCGATGCTACTTCAAGACGTAAATCCAAATTATTTCCCAAAAATAAGTGAGTTCATATTATAACATTAAATAATGTTTTCAAATAAATATTGAGAATAAAATATCAACCATAAATTGACGGATTGTCACAGCATTTACCCTTAAACAGGATCTTTGCCCTCAAAGATCATCTTACTACTCGCTTCTTATAGAGTTAAAGCCATGTGGGTATTTCCTCCACATTCGGTCTTTTCTCACAAGTGTAATCCATTACAATACACGAGTTTCATCAAACATAACTACGGGAATAAGATCAGGCTTAATGTTGGCTTACTTTCTCTATCCATGATGTTCACGGGTTTTTGATGAATGCAAATTTTCGCCGATCTAAACTTTATCAAGAAGAATTCAGATTTTCACTTGATAGACATTTTATCAAGTTGGATATACGAAACATAATTCATGCAGTCCTTGAAGTCCTAGGGTAGATCCAGCTTATATGCCTTTCAAACCAATCTTTTACATCATCTCAATTGTCCCATACAACGGGGACTTATATCCCATGATCTTTCAGATCATCAATTCATTTTTCCATGGCTAAAATTTTGGCATAACTTCGCTACTCATCTGGCACTTCAAGATCTACATTTCATATTCACATAACCTCCTGCCCACTACCGGCAGTCAATAATCAAATCCTAATTTCAACAATCATTTCAGGTCTCATGGGTCGGGTATTTTGTAAGGTTAGGTTCGCCATCATAGGAAACCTTAAACCTAAAAGACATGTCCAACTCACAATGGGTGTATGTCGGGTGTCTTCCTCCCAACTCCTGCTTGCAGATGCTCTAATATTTAGATCCTAACAAGATTCGATCTCGATCCTAACACGATAATTATCAATGATAATCTCTCCAAAGGAAAGCGATTTTATAGTTTATTACCAAAGGTCAATCATTCAAACATAGAACAACACTTATAGTATTTTGTATCGTTACTTTACCTCGTCCCTTCGATTTGGGTGGTACACAGTACTCTCATCAAGATTCGTTCTTAATGACTTCTGAGCAAATATCTAGAAATTCAATGCGAAGCGAGGAACTTGATAGAGATGATCGATACAGGCACACTATGTTTACACAACTCCTTTAAATATAAAAGAGTCATTTTCTTCATCGAGAATCTATCATTAACAGGAATGATATTAGCAGATTTGGTCAGTCTGTCGACGATGACCCAAATTGAATCAAATTCAGATGATGACCTTTGCAATAGTTAGATGTTTACTAATGTATGAGGCGATGTTTGCCTTCATAATTTTCCACCAGTACACCTTCTTCAGATAAATATACATTTAATCATAAATGTCATGAATAAAATACTTATACTTACAAGATTCCAACATAACTATATCTCACAATCTTACATATTTAGACAATCACAAGTGGCCTTTTAATCATTTAGCGCCATCGGCTTCTCAATTCTAATGGTTCACATTAGCCGCGAACCCCTTTTATTATCTATATTATCCTTTTTATAAACATCGTTTATATTCAAATTGTTTGGCAATTTATTTTGCACTTTCATTATTAAGGAACATTTCCTAATTGGTTCTTTATCTTTTCTACATAATGTGTCGGTATCTAAATTCACCTCTCCTGATGATATAATTATCATGTCCACAATTCACTCAGAAATTCTTTCTTCATATTTTCTAAGTTTTAATTTCGTCTCAACTATCATTTTTATCCGTTTTACTCAATCCGACGACTAAAGCGTCGATAATTATTACCAGTAATTAAATAATAAATATTTAATTTTATGAAACGTAAGCGTAAAAATTTTAAATTTTCTCAGTTTGTCCAATTATATAAAAATGTTCAAAATAAATTTGAATTTAATTAACACGATTTTTGTTGATTTATCGAAAATAATTAGTAAGATTCGTAAACGTTCGAAAAATCTTTGTTTATACTTTGGTCAAAGTTTTCTTAGTTGAAAAGTAAAAATTGTCGTTTCAAATTTCAAGTCATAAATTATATAGTTTCCTCAGTTCTTCTTATGATGTCTAGAAGTATACACAAACATTTACCCCTAAACAGGAGTTTAGTTAAATGATTTGTGTATAAGGAATAATCCCTCAAAAGTTCTTTTTGATAAAACATTTGTCAAAACATATTTGCACTTTCTCTTTTAGTGTAACTCAAAGTCTTAAATGGCTCTAATTTGAAGAGTCAGTATAGATTCCATTATCTATTAATCACATAGTCAAATAATGTAAAGGATTTAGTCTTAAATCACATGTTAAATATTCAAGATACAGGTTTTAATTGTTCGACCAATTTAGGGCAATCTATAAATAATTACTAACTCCTTCTTATTCTTATAAACAAACAAATGGTCCTTAATGATCGCAAGCATGAATTTATCAAATTACAGCCTTCACACGTGATTCACCAAATTTATGAATGCTACGTGTGTATTAATCAATCCAAACGACAACACGTGAAACTCATAATGTTCATTACAAGTACCGGATGTAGAGATTGGAATACATAATCTTTTTCGCAGATGCGAAGTTGATGATAACCATGCCATGAATCAAATTCTTTAGAACATACGCTAGAACCTTGTAAATGATCAAACAAATCTTCCATTTCGAGTCATGGATATCGTTTTCGATTGTCAATTTACTCAGTTCATAGTAATCTATAAATATAAGGAATGATAACACCATAGCTCTTCATAATGACGAGCTCGGTAGATCAAAAGCTTTCTCTGACAACTCCCTCAGTTGTACGGTAACATTTTCGATTCAGATGGTGCTAAAGTCCAGTGCACACGCTACAGGTGCATCACCGGGAATATAATCAATACCAATTTCAACTTGCCTTAATGGAGAAAGTCTAGGTAATTCACCAACAAATACTTCCTAAAGTTTCAGATAACAGAAACATCTTTTAATAAATTCATATTAGGTTCTTCTAGATTATAATATCTATGACTAATTCAGAACCGTTCACGGTATAGTTTCAAGTCTAAATGCAGGATATGGTCATCCATCAAGAATTATTTAGATCACTTTCGATAATCAGCATCTTATCCTTTGGGAGAATTCTACTCGAGTTCCCATCAATTAAGACAATATTGTCATGTCATAATCAATCAATCCATTCTACTGGCACAATCAACTTTCTAGTTTTATTGCCGTCGATAAGATGTGAACTTCTCAAAAGACCAATAACAACTCATAATCCTTCACAATTTCAGGGATATATGGAGACATAACTACCATTAAAGAGTAAGGTCAACGCATAATCTACGCGATAGAATTTCAAATCAGATACAGACAAAAACATTTAACGAATATGAATATATCCCATGTTTTCATGATTCGAGTACGCATTCGAAAGCTCCTCGGATCGTTACCCAGGTCATTCAAAAGAAATGATAAGAACGTCGATACATCCAGTCGGATATCAACATTCGGTAATCAGATACTTTTCCTAAGAATCTCGCCACGGGAGAATTGGACAAAGAGGGAATATCAATTGTCAAATAAGACAAGTTCCACAGATGAGTAAATTTGACTCAGAAGAATAAATAGTACGGGCACATATGTAGGTGTCCCTATCAATATGCCCCTATTTTGCACTTCTTGCAGATCTCATAAAATTTAATCTTTCACAACTTCAAAGAAAATGTAGTGTTTATTAATCAATCTTATGGTGACTACTAATCAGCCTTGCATGGTCTATTCAAAATTGTATGTAGGCGCGCAACTATATACAATTTCAAGATTAACGATGCAATACTCAGTTCGTCAAAATTTTATCATCATGTTTATAATAAAAACATTTTCATGCTTAATTCTTAAATAAGAATCAAAAATAAATATACAAAGATTTTCTTTGTTATGAAAACAATTAAGTTTTCCAAGGTGTTTCATAAACAACTTCATTTTGATAACGATCACTTATAAATCTCACTTTGAATAATCCTTATAGTGATGAAAATTCAATTTTTCTCAATGGATACGGTTTTATCTTATAAAAACAATGAGTGATCTGCAAAAGAGTGATGAAAGCTTGTTCACCAAGAACTAACTACAATATGATAGGAAATGAGCTTTAGCCAAATAATCATGAGGTTCATGATCTCGATGGCACTCAAAAGAATAATCCACAACGTAACACAATTCAAGATGAGTACTTGTTCAATGGTTGCATCACTAATGCGAACATTAGGATGAAGCAATAAAAGATAGATAACATCGATACATGTAGGATTTAGCATACAAATATAGTCTTTTTCATTAATCACAAACAAGTCAAAATTGTACCGTAACACATTACGTGTCACTATGTCATACAATTCTCAGAACTCATCCTACCAACTGATATCTCAGTTAAGTTAGGGATTTTTAAAAGATACCACAATAAATACTAATCTACAAGAGTTATGGGGGTTCCACCTGTCCCGGAAGATCCACCGGTCTCAATTCAGAAGAAGATTTCTTCAATTTATTTCTTGGACACTAGGCATCCTCATTAGTGGACAATGGCCTAGGAACAACCCTTAACACGAATCAATAATCAATTAAAACCTTATAATTAAATCACATGACTTAATGACTTCCTCTTAACAATTTCATATTCCATACGGGTTAAATTTTACTTTATTCAAGTTTCAATCAACTTATACTCAATGTGATATCCTACATCATTCTCCAATACTTTCAACCTTATTCATAAACCTTAATAGGGCAATAAAAGCTCGATATGAACAACACTTAATTTCCAATCCTATAACTCCTTTATCAATAATTATCAAATGAGTCACTAGTATGAAATGACTTGATCATTCAACTAGACTTCTCGGAAAGGTACTAGTGGCATGAGGCTTTTGGGTAATGGTTCTAATGACAGCCTCAAGTGCAACATTCACCCTTTCGATTTCAATTTAAGAATTGGATGACAACGAATCAGATGACATCTTTCTAGGTGATATAGTTTTGTCAAACCCCACTCTATAAGGAAAGATCGTCATGACATCGATATCAGATTTAATCTCGCCAATTCTTCTTCAATATCACAATCAACTAATATCTACATTTCTACGAATATCAACCATTTTGTCGGGATCATAAATATCCACAACTTGGTTTAGATCTAGGATAGCTATAATTCCTACGAGAATAGCTTCGATTGATTTGCTAGGGAGTTAGGGTACCTTGTGACAATCTACGTCGTATAAATACCTCGTATAAATATAAAAATAATCATCAAACAATCATGTAATAAAATTACATCATATATATATATATATATATATATGTATATATATATATATATATATATATATATATATGTATATATATATATATATATATATATATATATATATATATATATATATATATATATATATATATATATATATATATATATATATATATATATATATATATATATATATATATATATATATATATATATATATATATATATATATATATATATATATATATATATATATATATATATATATATATATATATATATATATATAGGTTAACGTGGTGTACCTCTTTAAAATTGTTAAAATGAAAAGTATTATGAACTATTAAATTTAATTAGTTAGTATTAAATGCAATTAATAATAGATGAATTGTGTTAATGTAACTAATCTAGTCAAGGGACAATTAATAAATAAACCTATAATTAATTTTCATTTAACCAATACTATTTTATGTTTTAAACAATATTTAAATTTTAGTTAAGCAAACTTTTAGATAATAACAGTTTTCTTGATACATCTTCATATTTATTCTTTTTTATACATTTGTATTTTTTATATTAGGTAAACTTGATACATAACAAAGTTTTGATACATCATGTCTAAATAATATTCTTTACAAGTAAACAAATACATATTCAATATTTTACAAAATAATAAGATGGTACATCAACAAGAAAAATGGAGGTACATATCTATCAACTCATGTAAAAAATACATACAATTCACGTCACATCCAAAATTACAAATATGATGGTACATATTTAACATTTAACTCGTACACAACCTAAACATATAAAAAACCGTCATGTACCAATTGATTTTCGTAACTATAACTTAATATAATATACACAAAATAACTTGTCATGAATTGTATAAATTAATACGTGATACAACATAAGAAAAAAACTAAAACTCCGAAATGGTAAATAGTACATATTAGTAAAATATAGTTATTTTTGAGAAAAACATAGTAGTGTTTTTTTCCAACTAATATCAAGTGTACAATTAAAATACAATTAATAAGTGTAATAAATATGGTTTAATGAAATCAATGAGACCTTTGTTTTTGTAAATTTATTAACAAACATAGAAATTCAATTAATTAAAAATTTAATGTTCTTTTAATGAGAATGATGTCATCTTAATTAAATTAGTAGATCTAAAGGTCCAAAATACTTTTTATTTTAACAATTATAAGATACTACACTACTTTAACTAAAATCTATATATATATATATATATATATATATATATATATATATATATATATATATATATATATATATATATATATATATATATATATATATATATATATATATATATAATCCAAGTTATATATATATTAAAATAACACTTCGCAGTCTGGCCTTGTCGGTAACTCGGGAATTCTTCGGCACCGTTATAGTCAAAAGATTTTTAGACATTTTGTGAAAAATGTTTATAGTTAAAAGATTTTGAAATGTTTTAATCAAAACCTTGGTTTTAAAAATCTTTCGTTCTCTATAACGAGAGCTCTGGTACCAAACTGTAACACCCCCAAATTTATACAACTCAATACAGCGGAAGACTCGTTGGTGTTACGGGATAGCACATTACTCACATCATAGACAACGCATAAAAATCGCGTCGTTTAATAATAAAAGCATTTCCATTCATAAATATCAAATTTACATAGGTCTCCAGTCATTGTATTTCGTACAGGTTTTACAAAGCATTTGAATGGAAATTATTATTTAAGTGCGGGCCATGAATTCTTTGTCGTCTTCCCGAGAATTACCTTCAAGTACCTGAGATAAAACATATTAAAAGAAAAGGTCAGCAAAAACGCCGAGTGAATTCATAGAGTTTAATGAAATCCATCAATATAACATCGGTATAAAATTATTACCGAAAATCATTTTGTAAAGATCATTGTAATAGGACATAAAATAGCCAAAGTCATTTTATACAAATCCTTATCAAAATCATAATATAGGCATTTGCCTTAAAAATCATCATACGAGCCAATGTCGTAAAAACATCATACAATACGTCTTATGATGTTGTATAAAGTTAAATAAAAACCGTTATATGAATATGGTTATGAAAAACCAAAACACGAACATAATATCAATAGTAAGACCCCATATTGCTAGTCTGGCAATATATCGTAATTCGGTGCATATAGCAGTATTTCGTTAATTGGATTATTATAAGCCGCATGACATTGTTACCTTACTACAACAAACAGCGGGTGGCTAGCCCGAAACTCATTTTCCCATCTAAGTTAGTGTGTCGTCACAATAATCACGCTATGGAAATCTTCTCATACATAAATTCGCTTACCAATCAATGTGGCACGACGGGGATCAACCGTCAAGGCGCGAACTAGGGTGATCGTCCCCAAATAGTACTATTATATGCATAAGCGTCTACTAAATCCCGGTAGTTCACAATTCATGCTAATTGGACTTTTAGTGAAATAACCTAACTTTAATAATCCATTTTATTTCACCTATCGGGTCATTTAATCATTCATCGGGTCATACAATCATTCGGGTCCAAATCAATGAACAAACAATCGGGACAAATGTGTCCTATTTATAAAAACTAACATGTTATCTCCCTCGCGGGTTTATAAAACATTTCATAAAAACATTTAAAAGAGTGCGAGGCTATGAACTCACGTTGGTGTGGGAAGGCGGGTTATCGGTAATTCGGACGTACGGTACGTGCTTCAATCACAGAAACCTAGACAAATATTACTCGTCTTAGACTCTTGTCCAGTGACTTTATAAAAATAACAATTATGTATACATATGATGATTTTATATATATGATGATCAAATGGGTTTACATATTCTCATTTACTCATTTTAGTTTTATGTGTTGATAACTTTTACACTAGTTTACTAGTTTTACCTATTTACATGTATTAGGCCCAATAGGCCCATTACAAGCCCAATATATTATATTAGCCCAATTATACTTTTATTATCAGTATCACACTTTATATGTTGGGCCTAAATGGGTTAATCCCAATAAATAAGTTTATAAGTGTTTTAGCCCATTTTGTTGTATTATTAGTCCAATAACGTTAACTTAGCCCGTTAATGTCCGTATGTTTTATAGTTCGGGTTTTATCGGTTTTTACTTGTTATATATGTTTATATATCAGTATATGAGTTTATAAAAGTTTACATTAGACGGGTCCAACCGTCTAAGTTTTAATTAACAAAAACGTTAATTTTACGGTAATAGCCGAAAAAGTCGTAAAAATCATGTTTATAGTTTTATAACTTATAAAACTTATCAAATACCATTTTTATAAAATGTCCATTTATTTATCCTTATACAATTTTATATAAATGTATTATATAAGTTAGTGGGTTTTAATTCACATTTTATACTATTTTTATTTGAGTGCTTATATAATACTATTATACTTTAATTTCCCAAAATCTGATTTTTATTTTCATGTTCACCAAAACAGCCATATCTAGAGTTCTATATGGAGATAGAAGCTCAAATCTTTATAGCATAAACCACATGATATGTGCTCCATTTAACTATTCTATAGCTACTGTTGAGTCAGCCTCTAAGTATTTTATAAAAATCATCCAAAACAGTGTACTCAGATTTGTACTCTAAACTTGTTTTGATCATATCTCACTCATCCTAATGATTCCATTGCATGGCCAACTCTCACATGTGTACAAGAAATATTACTTACTGTATATCCATTAATCTATGCCATTTTATCAGTTCATCACATGGTTCTTTACTGTTTTATACAGCCATCATTTTAAGCATGATTTTACCCTTTTTACATATAGTTTTTCATCTTTTTACCCATGATTATCAACACCAAATCCTCACATAATATCTTTATCATCATATATCATCATACATATATACATTTAAGAAGAAAATACATGATTACATAATCAAAATTAACAAAAGGATGGGGAGGACAATCTTTATACCACCATGATGATGTAGGTTATGATCAAGACATGGATTTTGATGGAAAACTTGTGATAAACCAAGACCATTTTCAAGACCACCTATCTTCATGAACTCCTTGTGGAAAATCAGCCCTAAGATTCTATAGAAACTCCTCCTTGGATGTTATAATCACCACCAATCAATAGGGCTTCAAAAGGGCTTCAACTTAAGTATGAATAACATGGGATTTTGTGGTTAATTTTGTATGAATGGGGGTGTTTGATGATGATGGTGGGACGGCAAGATGAGGGAGAGTGGAGAGAAAATGGTGGTTTGCATGTTGTGTGTGTGGGAAGTGGTTTAGCTAACATGGTTTTGTTGGTGTGTAGCTTACTTTGTAAGCCTTAAGCAACAAGTGTAAGCTTGTTGCTACAAGCTTGACACATCACAAGTGTGGTGTCACTTTGTGGCCGGTTATGAGTGGGGGTGGGGCAAAAGTCATTTTGTCTCATCCCCATTTATTTACGGGTACTTCTCGATTCTAGTTTCCTCGATTTGCGTGCCCTCGGGTCGTTTTACGAAAAAAAAATTTATAAATTATGAATCAACGGTACAAAACGAATCTAATAAAAATTGTCTCATCAAAAACGGAGTTCGAAAACGTAAATATGTAATCCTAAGGTTTCCGGTTTAGTCATAAAGGACGTTAAATTAAAATCGTAAGTCCTAATCTCTTCTCGTAAATTTGTGAGTTTATGAACCAACTCAAAATTAAAATCCCAAAATAATAATCACGGATAAATTTATTTTCTGAAATGTCGGAATGTCACCAAAACGGTGTATGTAAACGTAAGCACATAACGTAAAATCCTACGGTTTAGACGTAGTCGATGCTACTTCAAGACGTAAATCCAAATTATTTCCCAAAAATAAGTGAGTTCATATTATAACATTAAAATAATGTTTTCAAATAAATATTGAGAATAAAATATCAACCATAAATTGACGGATTGTCATACAAATGGTGGTGGTTTATGGGCGGTGGTGGTGGTGGACGGCCAAGAGAGCCAAAGAGAGGGAGATATGTGTGGTTTTGCATGTATCTAAATGTGAGAAATGGTTTTGAGTTGCAAGTTAATGGTTTTGAGGTGTAGTTGCTTACTTGTTAAGCTTGAATGGAAAAGTGTCCATCTTACTTGTATAAAAATGACACCAAAGTTGTGTTGGTGGATAGTTTTGGCCGTCCCATGTTAGTGGGGTGGGGCAAAACTTTTTTTGTCTCATCCCACTAATTTACGGGTATTCCTCGATTCTAGTTTTCTCGATTTGCGTGCCCTCGGGTCGTTTTACGAAAAACGTTTTTAAAAATTATGAATCAACGGCACAAAACAAATCTAATAAAAATTGTCTCATCAAAAACGGAGTTCGAAAACGTAAATACGTAATCCTAAGGTTTCCGGTTTAGTCGTAAAGGACGTTAAATTATAATCGTGAGTCCTAATCTCTTCTCGTAAATTTGTGAGCTTATGAACAAACACAAATTTATAATCCCAAAATAATATTCATGGATAAATTTATTTTCTAAAATGTCGGACTGTCACCAAAACGGTGTATGTAAACGTAAGCACGTAACGTAGAATCCTCCGGTTTAGACGTAGTCGATGCTATTTCAAGACGTAAATCCAAATTTCTTCCCAAAAATAAGTGAGTTCATAATATAACATTAAAATAATGTTTTTAAATAATATTTGAGAATAAAATATAAACCATAAATTGACGGATTGTCACATTATATGCGGCGGCCAAGAGGAGAGCAAGAAGGAGAAGGAGAAAACTTTTTAGGTTTTTGATTTTGTTTACTGTAAAGTGAAAATGGCTAGCAAAATTTACCTTAACCCCTTCTTATTAAAATTTTAGATGGGCTTGGCCCATCTCCTTGATGTAGCCGCGGGTAAGGGGCCCTACATGGGGTACCCGTACCGTTTTTTGTGTCTAATTATTTAAGTGTTCGTCGTTTTTAGTTGTGCTCGTGTTTTATGTGTTCTCGTTAAATATTAACCGTGACTTAATATATTTATTCGTGTTCGTAATAAATATATATACGTAATTAATATTAGCTCGTGATTTAATTACGTTCGTGATTTCATGATCGCATGTTCGTGATTAATTATTATTAAATAATTATTGTGTGTTCGTACGTAATAAATACTTATCGTGTTCTAACACGTACGTAATACGTAAAATTCTAACACGTGAACGTAATCATAGTATAAAAGGAAAGTTTTAATCTAGTACGTACGATCTTAAGGGTACTATTCATGGTAAAAGCATACGGGTTTTACATATCATTACCACTGTTTGACCTTAGCAGTTTTGTAATGAAGTCCATGGCAATATTCTCCCACTTCCATTCAGGAATTTCAGGTTGTTGCAGCAATCCTAATGGTCTTTGATGCTCAGCTTTTACCTTGGCACAAGTCAGACACTCGCTGACGTACAAAGCTACATCCTTCTTCATTCCTGGCCTCCAATACATATCTCTAATGTCCTGATGCATCTTATCAGCTCCTGGGTGTATCGAATACTTGGATGCATGAGCTTCATCCAAAATAACCTTCCTTGTATCTCCAAATGATGGAACCCAGATTCTATCCAAATAATACATACAACCATCTCCTCTTTCCTCCATGTACTGGTCCATACTATGTAGATTCTCTTCATTCAGCTTTTCTTCCTTAGTAGCTTCTATTTGTGCTACCCAGATCCTATCCTTAAGAGTCGACTGAATAGTCATACTTATTGCCCTTACTCTCCTTGGTTTTATCCTCTCCCTTCTACTTAAGGCATCAGCCACCACATCTCCGCTTGTCCATTGATACGTGAGATAACACCCATCCTTTTACCACTTAATTATAATAATAACCAAGCCAAAACGTGTATTTAATGTCGTAAAAGTCGGTATTATGCGTGGGTTGTGTTTTTATTGTGTTTTAGGACCAAAAGATGAAAAAGGAAGAAAACACGGGCTTTCACGGGCTTTTATCAAAGAAAAAGACAAAAGAAGAAGTCAAATGATCAAGAGTGCAAAAAGAACGGAAGTCCAAGGCCTATTCTGAAGATTCATCGAAGAAAAAGTTTAAAGACGGAAGTTTAATGAAGTCGAAGAACCAAATCTAATAAAAGAAGAAAATTAGAAGGCGAGTTCATTTCATATCGACAAATCCCGAGACAACGTCGAGAAAGACAAAGAATTTAAAAGACGAGAAGAAATAAGAAAGCATCAACACATTTTCCTCCCCCTATATATAGTCCTTAAACACTTCATTAAGAAGTAGTAGATTTTAGTTTAGTTTTTGTAAGGTAATTAGGAGTAGCTTAATATTACTTTCTCTCTCTATCTTTTCTTTAATGTTTTAAGCTTTTACATTATTCTTGTATTGAATCTCTTAATCTTAATCTTTAATCAAGTTCTTTAAATAATCATTCTCATTCTACCTTTCTTAATTTTAATCTTACGTTTTGATTTAGTTAATCATGTAGTTTGCTAAATCTTTATGCTTATTGTTTTATTAATATGTTTGATTGATTGTGTTTATTGATTTTCATGTGTTTGATTTCTATAGCTTATTGTGTTTAGTGCTTATTGTGTGATTTCCTTATTTTTAATTAAGTGTCTTAATAGTTATTTTTATAAAAAGTTGATTTTAAATATTTTGATTATTTAGTGTTTTTAAAAGTTTTTAAATTTTGGCCTATTAGCTTTTTCTTAAATTTGATTTGGTTAAAGTTTTAGGTAAGTGCTTATTAGATTATAGCTTATTTTCATATTTCTGCTTAAGTAGTTTCTTATCCGGGTTATGGTAAAACCTTCTTTTCCCGACTTGTTATTTACATTTTTATTCCGACTTATCTCCAGTTTAATTATTCCGACTTAGCACATTTACTTTCCCTCCAAAACTAAGCTTCATTCTGACTTACATACAAAGCTGGTATTCCGAATAGCGTGCATAACTCCATATTCAGAATAAGGTAAGATTTCTCCACATTCCGAATTACGTGTGGATACGCATTCCAGATTGCATGTAGTACTCGGATTCCGGATTAAGGAACACACCAATATTCTGGATTGTATACTCAGGAAGGATTCTAGATTAGTATCATGGTGGATTCCGGATTACGTGCAAACTAGGGGATTCCGAATTACGAGTTGAACCCTCATATTCTGACTTGAGTGCAAGAATTTTATTTCGGATTGTATTCGAATTGTGCATTCCGAATTGATTACAGCATCCAACATTCCGAATTAGTTGGTGACAAGCTTATTCCGGATTGAGTTGGCATTGTTGATTCCGGATTATGTGCAAGTGGTTGATTCCGACTTAGGTTAAACATTTGGTTTCCCGACTTAGGTTTTGTTCTTGTTTCCCGACTTATTTTTAAAACCTTTATTTTTTTCCCCGCCAATTTTTTTTCTTAGTATTATTTTAAACTTGTTTTATATAGTTTTAATTTCAAGTTTTCATTCTTATTAAGTTTTCAAATTTACTTTTAAAAGTTTTAATTTCTCTTCATTTATTTTTAAGTCTTAATTTTTAGTTTAAACTTTAAAGCTTTCATTTTTACTCAACGACATTTACATTTTCTCTTTTAGTTTAAAATAGATAATCATTTTACTTTCTTTTCACCAAGAACGAATGAGTCACACTTTTAACTGTAGTCAATTCGATAAGACGGTGAACAACCAACTTTATTTTTTATACTTGGTAAATCCATGTATTATCCATACACAGCACGAACTAAGCTAACCATCCTTCATACTAATAGGTGTTACACTTTTCTCTAGGTGAACTTTCCATTGTTCACGATTACTAACCTTCAAATCTAACGGTTTTCCTTTTAGTAACACTCCAATATCTTGACAATTTCTTGCTTTTTCACTACTACTTTTCGCTTGTCTCTCCACAATCTTAAATTCCATGCCATCTTCCATCTCGTCTTCTGTGACAACCCTGGTTTTGAGGTTCGTCACTTAGATTTATTTTGTGCTAGTTACGTGTCTTTACGTGTTTATGTGCTTATTGGTGTGTATAGATTGTGGTTTGGTTATCGTTTCCGGTACGGGGTACCTTGTGAGTGAAACGATGTGTGATGATTTCATGTTCATGAGTTCACTTGGTAGTGACTATGAAGTGAGATGGTGTTATTTAGTGGTTTTACGTATACGTATATGTATTATAGAAAATCGTATTTTTTACGATTTACGGTTTAGCATTTGGAGGTCTCGGAAGAAGTAATTAGTCATATGGATATTTTTCGGGATAGTTTTAAGTCATTTAGGACTTAGTTATAAAGTTTATTTCAAAATTTGAGATTTTTTTTAAAAGTGTATATTTTACGTCTTTTACGGTAAAACGCGTAAATTTGACTAGTTTTACGGTTTTGAGGTTTTGGAGGCTTTAGGAGCTGAAATAAATTAAGGAAAATTAAGGTAATATTATTAATACATATATTAATAATAAAAAGAAAAAAAATATATATATGTGTAAGTCGGTTTTGGGACGCAAGGAAGAAAAAGAAAAGGGAAAAAAAAGGAAAAAGGGGAACCGGGCTTTTGTAATGGGCCAAGGACTTGTTAGGAAAGTATATAAAGCCATATTTTTATCAAAACACTCCATAAAATCCCTGGATATCAAGTATGGGTCGACATCTATGGAGGAATTTAGGTTTCTTCATTAAATTTTCTTCTTTCAAAAATTCTAAGGTAAAATCTTCAAATCCCTTTTCAATTTAATTATTTTTAATTCTTTCTCATTCATCTTATGATGGATTTAGGTTAGGGTTTATACTAAAACAGTAAATTAATGTTATATTAATGGTGTTATAATGATTACATATATTAGGGCTTGTAATTAGAGGGATTAGGGTTAATTAATGAGGTTGATTTTGTTAAACCCGTTTTTAAAAACTGGGCAGAATTTTAAGTCAATTGTTTTGATCATATCGGGAGTTCTAGGAACATTCAAGATGCAATCCAAGTATCCCTGAAAAGGTAATTAAAGTGACTTTCCAATGCAAGAAACGAGAACTAACTTGGAGGTCCGGAAGTGGGTCAAAAACACGTTACAACAGTCGGAGGTCAAAACAGTTTTGTAATCAGCCTGTTTTCTTTTTAAGTTTTGGGTTGTTTGGGGTACTTAGGGTTGCATTGGGATCTTCTCACGAACATGAGAGATGGTTTATATATTTTAATAAGTATCTGCACTTGGGATAAGATTGTGGTTTAGGGTAAGACCCTCTAATGGTAACAAACTTTTCATACGTTTAAAATCAGTGAATTCTGGATAGGTAGCATTGTATATACATATATCGAGGCCTTAACAGTAGCTTTAAGGTTAGGGAAAGTGGGAGGTTTTAGCTAACATGTGTAAAAGTATGAATATTCATTTTACAGAAACCATGGGTATGTTTAAGTGGACGTTTGACTTAAAGTTTTGAGACCTAAAAACTGGGACTGTTTTGTGTAAAATATGGACGGGATAGTTATTAAACTTAACCAAGTTAAGGACTTGTTAAGGAAGGGTAATGGGGTGATTAGAGCTTATCAATGAGGTATTTATATGGGAATAGGCTAGATGTCCATCATAGGTTGATGAGCCATCTTAGTGATTGGTTCCTGTATTGATTGCGTGTTTTTGGTTTGTTAGCTTGTTGCTAGTGCGAGGACTTGTGAAGAAGCAATCAAGTGAGTTTCATAGTCTCATGTTTACTATTGATTTTGACTTCCAGATGGGATGGAAGAGACACTGTGTTATGTTGTTTATAAATTGATGTTGTGAATGTTTTTAAGGTTTGAGATGGACTTGTGTGTACATTATATGATTAGCTGCTATGTGATTCTTGTTCGTGTATGATTTGGATGGGAAAGGTACATAGGTGTATGGGCGCCTATGGTACCATGGTTGTTGGTAAGGCGTGATGCCTTGGTAATTATGGTTGTTGGTAAGGCGTGATGCCTTGGAAATTATGGTTGTTGGTAAGGTGTAATGCCTTGGTAATTGTGGTTGTTGGTAAGGCGTGATGCCTTGGAATTGTGATGATTGATTGAACCTGAATGCTATTTGTTAATACATAATTGTATCGCATTGTCCATATGTTATTGTGTTGATGGTTGTTATTCACAGCTTGTAACTGATTTAGCGTTGGAGTCTAAACCTATGACTCTCACCAACTTTATGTTGACGTGTTTTAGTGTCTCTTTCAGGTGTGAATGTGTTTAAGCTTGAGGATAGAAGTGGCTAGACTTGGATGCCTTAGGATTGCATATAGAAGGAGATCCCCGTTCCTTCTTAGTTTACCTTTATGTTTTTTTATAAGTGATACATGTTGGCACCTATATGTTTGTTTGGTTTATGTTTATTGTTTGCCTTGGGTAAGTGGTAGGACTGTTACCTACTTACCTAGACTCCTGCATTTGATGAGATATTGTCATGACTTTTGTGTCACCATTTTATGACATTTCTTATTTCATATAGTTATCTCTATAGACACGCCATGTTGTGATGATATCCATACGTCGCGCCCCATATTCCGCCATGGTGGGGTGTGACAGAATGGTATCAGAGACAATGGTTATAGAGAATTAGGTTGCCTAGTCGCGTAGCCTAGTCTATAGCTTAAGGGTTATATATATACGTATATATATATATATATATATATATTATATATATATATATATATATATATAATATATATATATATATATATATATATATATATATATATATATATATATATATATATATATATATATATATATATATATATATATATATATATATATATATATATATATATATATATATATATATATATATATATATATATATATATATATATATATATATATATATATATATATATATATATATATATATATATATATATATATATATATATATATATATATATATATATATATATATATATATATATATATATATATATATATATATATATATATATATATATATATATA
>JANFOE010002685.1:2500-59626 GCA_025667525.1 Glebionis coronaria
ACAAGTGGATCCAAATGTCCCCCTAAAGTGTTTTCATGACTCCCTTGAACATGCTCATTTTTTACGTCTCAGTTTAGTAAGATGCCTTTCATCACATTCAATAGATTCCTTGCTAAAATCATCCCCTGATCCGCAATCCTACAATACGCAAAAGTGTCAGGGTGTTAACATTATAACTATAATAATATATGGGAATTTTTGTAATTAAAAAAAACGTCCCTCTCACATAGCAATAAAAACTTCCCCAGCGTTTTCATAACATCGTTTAAGATACATTTGTAAACAGTACAATGAGTTAACAGTCGTATCTTTTCACGAATAACCACCATGCAATAACCGTCAACTGTCAACTGTCACCACAATACCTATAAATACATCTTTCACACTCACCATTTTTCGTACTCCCAACATTCTTTCATACATACCTTCTATATAGAAGGCACTCCTCCTTCATCGCCAAAGAACAACGGCTCCGTGGAGCCCCGTTCCGCAAGTGTTGATGAGGTTGTGTCGTCGCTACCAAGGACTGTTGTCAGGGTATCACCAACGGTAAGGGTATAATAATTATAAAAAAACCCGACCTCAACCCATTTAGAAAGACTCAAACCACTTCGATCTCAGATTTAATTTGGGCTATACAACTAATTGATATGAACCCTTATATATCCAAAACCACGAATTAAAAAGTCATCATTGATCATTTAAAACACAAGAGAAATTAATTAACCTACCCGAGACCTCGAAAGATCTTTAAGCCACACTCTTTAGTCACAAAAAAACGCCCCTCACATATCACTTTTGACGGTTAAAAAAGGGAAAAAACCAACTCATTTGTTCCAAATCAAAAATTCGTTACAATCTTTCTTAGACATGCCTAGATCTTATTAAGATCTATTCATCCCGATCATAGCATCACAGATCTATGTTGATGAAAACCATCTTTTTAATATTCGAATAAAAAGACAAGATCTATAACAATTACATTATAATCTTATCTTTGTTTCGATATAAGATAATCTCAATACTCAAAAACCTACCCGAGACCAAAAGATGATCTTGAAGCCAAGTCTTTCATATGCATCATCAATCAATTAATACGAGTCAAATCTTATAGCAGATTCGTTTTAATTTGAATAAATTAGTAGGATTTGTGTATTTTGGAGACAAGAGATGAGATTTATAATGTTTGTATTCATATAAATCAAGATGGAGATTTGTTGGTTTGAGATTGATATAAAAGATATGATAGATCAATTTCTTAATGGTGTTTGAGAGTGATTTTTGGATCAGAGAGTTTGAGATTGGGAGAGAGAGAAGAATGAGGAGGAGAAGTCTAGATAGTTTGAGTTTGGTTGCGTATGATTTGGATTTAGGGTTAGTAGTAATATATACTCTTAATTTCAAGTCTAGCATGACCACTTGAAACTCAACTTTGGGCCGTTTAGATTAATGTCATGATGGCACAATTTGTTCTTCAAATTGACATGGTGATCTTGGGCTGCAATTTGTATAAGGCCCGAATATTCAATCAAACACCATTACAAAGTTTGGCCTATTATATTATATTATAACTATAATAAAATATGGGAATTTACAAAATTAAAAAAAAACAAAAAAAACACCCCTCACATATCTCTAGTTTTTCATCATTCTTAATGGTCTTATCACCTTAAAATGTTACATGAGTACCTTAATGGTAAAAAAATATGCGCTTCATGTATCCAAGGTCATGATTTAACGATCTTTGCTAAAAAATGTAAATTTCAAGTGAAGATTTTATGCAAGATGTGTATTCTCTGTGTAATATCATGTTCAAGTTTTATTTTAGTTTCAAAAGGGAAACAAACACTTCTGTATGATTTTATTGCATTTTCTTTGAGCTTATAATGTTTTAGACATGTCTGTACTTCCATCTTACATCTTAAAGACATAAAAAAGAAACCCCCGCAGCGAAGCGCGGGTCTTCCATCCTTGTTTTAAATAATAAGCTAACTTATTCATAATAACTTTCGATTAGGTGGTTAGGGTGGGAATTGGGTCGGGTTGGTCGGTTCGTGTCAGTCGGGTCAAATTCGGGTCAAGGCTAAAATAAGTTACCCGATCCGATTTAAACTCGGGTTCGGGTATAATCGGGTCGGGTAAATTCGGGTTCGGGTCAGCCCTAAAATACAAAAAAAAAATTTGTTTCTTTACTCTTTTTTAATCAAAATTATATTGAATTTAAATTAAACAAAATCTTATTTGGGTCAATCGGGTTGACCCGAATTAGATATAATCTTATACTCGATGTCCGACACGATTTTGAATTAACCCGACCCAAATATGCTCGGGTTGGGTCGGAACTATTGACACCCCTACAATAATTAACTTCGTTCATTTTTCTACTTTGAAAACATATTGTAACAATATCAGTTAGCAATTATAGAACTTGATTAGAACATTATTCAGCATCTGGGATATACTTAGGAATCCTGTATTACCAAAGTTAATGGTTACCTACAATTCTTAGGTAATGAACAAATTACACCCTGACCACTTGGATGAACAGCCATTCTATAGGGAAGATCATCACCGGTTCCAAACTTGTCTACCTGGGATCCTGATTGATAAACTGAATTTGGCAAGAATAACGTTTATCAACAAAGAAGCACAATGAATTTCAAACATTAAAGTATAGATTCATAGGGAGCATGACTCACTTAACTCATGCAAATAGAGTGGGACTTATATATTTACATCTGAACATGAAAAAGTACCTACAAGCAAACAAAAGATAAAGAACTATTAGCTTTAAACGCATGACTTAATAAATAGGACCAGATATATGTCATAGAGTTTATGAAGTTATTATTGTATCTTTTTACCTGTTACTACATAGCATCATGTCACAACAGCTTCCTGCCTAAAACCCAAGCTCCATCAATGCCAATACTTTACCCGGTAAATTCAAGATGCGTAAGAAGAACTTATATGATTGAGAAAATGAGACATACAAAAATTTATTTGATGTATATTCATGAAAAATACAATCAATAAGATTTCTTTGGGGGTGTTTGGTACTGTGTTGCAGAAAAGGTTTTTGAAAGCAGGTCTCAACCTGATGTTTCAATAACGGAATGGTTAAATAGTAGGACTTCTGTAATCACACACAAATAAATTTAAAAGTTTGATAAAATGATGGGAGGAGCATACCTTCACGTTTGTGAGCATTGCAACTTGTTCAATCTTTCTTCTTCAGTCCTTAGATAATATAACATCTGCCTCTTTAATTTTCCTTTCCTCTCTTCGTGCCTAAAGAACCTGACTGAGAAATTCCTCCTCTTTATCTGTTCTCATTCTGTCGTATTCCGCATGTCAATGGCCTAGTACTCGTTTTTGGTCACTTTGTTTGTAAAAATAGAATAAAAAGAGTGAAGCAAAAAGAGTAACTGAAAAAAATGAGTAAAAACAGAAGAGAAGAATGTTTAACCATAAATATCAAAATAAAACTTGTTATACAGACCTTATGTTTAGGAACTCTTTGGAGCCTATTCTTTTCATTGACATCAACGATAAAGGGAAGGATGTTGTAATTGATTCCTTAATGAGCAGAAAGGATAAAGGAAAGGAAATTGAAGATCCACTTGGCCATTCTTATATAATGAAGCTAAAGAATCACATGATGGATTTTCGTCTTCCCCTCAAAGGGGTGATAATTTGCGCTAAAAGATAAAGGGAAGGTGGTGGGTACGCCTAGCAATTACATTACTTTAGAGAAGAAGAATAAACAGCGTAGCTGTTCGTCTCGTTTGAGGACCCCAAACAATATGTATATGTTTCTATTTGTGTGCATGTGTGTGTAATTGTGCGTGTACTATACTGATATTGTTACGGATACGACCTCTATGCTCTTTGGTCGAGTAGGACTGAATCTGAAGGATAAGAAGGTATAACTCAGTATATGCCACAAACAGAACCTCCACCCAATAAGAAGGTACGTGTAACATTTATTCATAATAGATATACTCCCTTGTTCTATAACAAAGTGCAATGATTGGCATTAACGTGTAGTTGAATTAGATTCTTTGCATAATAAGCATATATGCAGATACTACTCCTAGTTTTTTGTTTCAGTAATAGACTAATACATTCGTAGGTAGACCTTAGACATATATGAGTGTTAGTCGAACCCGCATATGTATATAACATAACGATCAAATCTTTCATATATTGACAAGAGTACCTATACAGTACTTGATCAAATCTTATTTTACTGCTTCCCACTCAGGCATTGACGTGCAGTCTTGTTAACGTGCCGCAATAAGATTTGCTTCGACGAAAAGCCTCCACGGAAAGATACCCTCATGGATGACATCAAAAATTTATCATTTTCTTGGATTGTTTATAGGTCCAAAACCTTTCGGCCTTTATGGCTTGATTCGCTAAAGGACCCTATGTCTGCTTGTAAAAACTGTTTGTAATATGCTTCTTTTTCTAGCTTTTTGCTAGTTCAATAAAATTGCCGTTAAAAAAAGTGTGAATTTCATGTCTTACAATCGTCTTTGTGATGCTAAAGCCATAAGCATGCTACGCCTTACCAAAATCCATAGCTGCAAACAACATAAGCAACATAAAAACCTCCAAATAACACCACTAATCTCAAAATTTTATAAAATTATTAGAAAAAATACTTTAAACCCTTATATGTAAGCAACTTGTTCAAGCTAACCCGCAAAAATCCCCAGTTATGACATAAACCCTAATTTAAAAACCATATGACAATCCT
Source organism: Glebionis coronaria (assembly GCA_025667525.1). Lineage (NCBI taxonomy): Eukaryota > Viridiplantae > Streptophyta > Magnoliopsida > Asterales > Asteraceae > Glebionis > Glebionis coronaria. The sequence goes on from JANFOE010002685.1 coordinate 7,266, forward strand.
AATTTCAAAATAAAACAATGAATTAACTAAAACTAAACCCTAATAGACTCAAAATTAGAATTCAGAATAGGCAAAACTCAAAATTGTTTATCTACAAACAAAATAAATAGATAACCACCTGAAACCTTCAAAGCAAGTGCAATGGCCATGCCCACTATGAACAAAAGTGGCATCGTTCTAGCAGTTCCAATGTGCATGCCCAATCACAGGCCATTTTCATCCAACACTAGCTGCCAAAATCCTCAACTACAATCATGTTGATCCAAATTAATTAGGCAACAAAACTTACTATTACTTTGCTGCAGCACGATCGTCTTACTTATACTTTGGACCAGCTTGTAATGGATAACCGTTTCAACTGCATTAATAGAAAAAAAATATTATCATAGGTCAATGTTGAAATAGATGCTAAAGAAACTGGTTTCTGAAAAGTTAGAATTTAAGTTATACTTGATTTTATTCCTTACGATCGATACATCTCATACAGTCTCCTACCACAATACTTGATAAAAGCAATTTCTAAAATATACGCAAGATTTGCTTTATTAAGTAAACATTATTAAGTTATAAGTGGTAATATGCATGGCTTAATACTACAAATAATATAAAAATAGGCAATAGTCACAAGTGCTCGATCAATATTCACAAATTTACCATATACCTTAACAATAAAAACTAAATATCAGTTTTCTTGAATCTCTTTTAACTTGTCTGCAAATGCTACATAGTTCCATCTTCATCCTCTTTAGTTTCATCATCAACTCATCATCCTTACAAATCAGGAAGTGACAAAATCTTCCGTGTGTATTAATTGTGCCGATAGTATTAATGTAATAACAACAATTTTTTATATACCTTAAATCTGCTGCATGGGCAGCCTGAAGATTCAACATGTCCTCGAATGGAAACTTATTATGTATGAGCTCCCACAATATGATTGCAAAGCTATAGGTGTCTACCTTTTGGTTATAAATCTTTTTCTCTCCTTACCTTAGTGTTACACTGCTGTAAAGCTATAACCACACGAAAAATTATAGATTTATCAAATGAGATTATGAGAAACACAAAAAGGTAAAAAATATATATTTAAGATGAGTACCTCTTGGTCCATCCATCGTTAAGTTCCAATTTCTGCAATCATAAGAAATTGAACAAACCTGAATCATAACAAAAAGAAGGTAAGTTTTGAAATAACATAATTCCATGTATGTTATCACAAAAATGCCGATTTGTATCGATACCTAAAGCGGATCAGAGAAGGTGCCAAGTGCAAGAACGAAACTAATTAACTGAAATTAAACGACATGCGAGATATACTACAAATTATAGTCATTAATCACTTAGAGTAAAAACCTTATAAGACTTGACGAATAATGATACCTTGAATGAAGATTCAATCTAGTCACATGGAACCGTGTCACATAGTGGGTATACTTTAAGAGTTGAAATCTCAGTATATTTCCTCAGTGAAATCTACAGAACCCTAATGGTTCAAGATGGGTAACTTCAGTTATGGGTTAAAAAGTTATGGGTTAAATGTTACCGGTTTGACCAGATATATAACATTATCCAAATTACATAAAAAATGTCTATATAGTGGAATTATTATGTGTTGTACATTTCATACCTCCTTGAGAGCATTTCTGTTGCTAGCTTGGTCGCAGAATATTTCTCTCGAGAACACTATCATATGGTCACCAAAATCAAGTGTTCAATGGAAGGGAACTGTGGAAGGTCACCTTCTGAAAGGATCGCATTCCCCTTTTCGTTGGTCAATGCATCATCAGAAGTTGCAATGGTTGTGACAAAAGAGGAAGCATCAAATGCCGTAAAAATAGTCGAGAAGGTTTCACCCATTGGGACACTCACATGGTCCTGGACAACCAATTTTAATTAAACTCACCCTAAGATTTCATTTGGCTTACTGGACAACTCTGCAACACCTAGTATGTTTTCTACCTCGACTTGTGAACCTGCAAGGCTGCAACCAAAATGATTGTTAAATGACTGAAGGTTGCATAATCATATAACAAAATCAGAAACTTTGAAGATAGTATAATTTTGAAAACTTAATTCCCGTAAGTTCATATGTTACACTTCTTTGTATACATTTATTCGCACACATGCCCTAAATAGGGAAGAATACAAAGTGGCTTTATGATCTCCTCTTTGCAAATCGCTAGATGCCTTAAATACATTGAATAAATGTCAGTACGATAACTCCAAAATATCCCCCCCTACTATACAAACTTAAGTAGAGCCAAGCCGAACCAACTCGACAAAATGGCTTATATTCTACACATAGCATAACATTAAATTTGCATTATTTCTAGGAAAAGATAAAGAGAACGACCACAAACAATGAATTACATGTGACATGCCGGGTCTTAAGTGAGAATCTCTTATAATGCATAGAGAAAAATCATGCATCATCTAATAAACCTCATGTGCAGAATACCAATTTCCCAGCCGAGTTTCGATTAACTCATTATTGCTCCGTTGTAGAAATCAATTCACCTATAAGAGGATGAATAACATGTGTTTACTTGACTCAACACTTGAAAGCTGAAAAAAAGAAGATAGAAAAACAAAATCATAATGACGCATAATAACATGATAATAAAACTACTCGTATTTTATATGAATCTTAAATAAGAGTCTAACATAACCTTAATTGATGTTGTTTACAAACTTCGAATCAAAATTATTTATATCTATACTACTATATAAAGCATTTGGGACCTTCTAAAAATAGCAAGTCTGAAAATTCAGAATTTTTTATCTACTAAATAAAACAAGTTGTTGATATCTTCATTAACATTATATACTATAACATTTTCTAACAACCTTTTGTAACAACCTTTTGTAACAACACTTTTTCTTTTGAATTGAAATTTTATTTATTTATTTATTATTTTTATAATCTAATTTCACTAAATTTTTTAAAATTTTGTGCTTTTTAATTCGATATCCATTTTGATAAATATTTTTATTAACTTTTAGTCTTTTTCAATTTTAGTGGGTTTTTTAATTTGATTTTTAGAACTTTACAAAGAGTAAGAGACGAATATTTGTTAGTCTCAAAGTTCGTTATTAGGTACTCGCCGCCGTATTGCGCGGGTACCATTCTAGTATAATATTATGTAACATATATTAAAACAAAGAAGACAACCACCTCACCTCATGAATATTACCTGTAGAACCAATCTATGGATGAATGATTTAGGGTTTGGAGGAACTATAATCATCAGAATATAGAGGAAAAAGAAGTCGTTTTTTTTTCTATTTAGGTTTACAGGAAAAAGATATATTATGAGATCAGGGTTATTTGAAGTAATGAGTGATTTGAGGGTTTTTCAATTTGTTTTTCAATCCTATCTCAAGGATTCAAGGTGTAGATGGATGGATTTATGTGGAATGGTTAGTTTGTGGGAGGATTGAGTTTAGAGTTTGGAGAACAGTGATCGAGACGAATTTTTGAAGATATGTGAAACTTTTGGTACGAATGATGATATTAGAGTTTTAATATGAAATATATGTTTTACTTTTAATATGTTTGTGTTTATTAATCTGATTTTGTAGTCGGATATCAAAACAATATTCTCGCTCAATGGTTGAGTCTCTTTATATTGTATCGCAAGACCCAAGTTCGATTCTTGCTAGTGACAACTTTTTGAAAAATTCGGATTCCGAATATACATATAATCAATATATTGAATTATAAAAAACAAAAACTATAAATTCTAAAAATAGAAAAGGATGACATAGATTTAATGACTGCTTATTTGGCATTTTCCACCTGTTATATATAATTTAAAGATATATATATATATATATATATATATATATATATATATATATATATATATATATATATATATATATATATATATATACATATACATATATATATATATATTATATATATATATATATATATATATATATATATATATATATATATATATATATATATATATATATATCTTTACATTATATATAACATGAGGGAAATGCCACATAAGCATGTTTTAATCCACGTCAGCACTCAATTTTTCTTTTTCTTTTATTTTTTTAAATAATTTACGGATTTATTAATATTTAGTATTTTAATATTTCAAAATTTACGGATTTTAAAGGCCATCAAGAAATTTTCGAAAACTATCTAAATTTTTTGTTATTTAGAACAATCGAACTTGGATCTAATGGTCCAGGGCATGAATGCCTCAACCAGTGGAGCAAGACAATCTTTGTCAATGAGTATTACAAATCAAATAATTAAGTAACAGATGAAAACGAATGCTTAAATTAAATAACGTACGATAACGAAAGTAGTTTATACTTTATATCCACACAAAACCCTAATTCAGAATTACATCTTCACAAAATCCTTGATGAATCACCAGCCACTTTGAGGTAAGAATTCTCCCTATAGGCCTCCAAACCCGTTTTGTATGTCTCCTGTATCTTATAATGGAGAAAAAAACGTAAATCCACGTGAAACCCTAATAGCATTCATTCTCAATAGATCAATATTAAAAGCTTAAAAACATCTTACTGTAAAATATTCCTTTTGAAGAAAACATAAACGTGGTCGTGGTGAATCAGGTTAATGGTATGTGGAGAGCCAAAGGCAGTAAGATGTTGATCTTGTGTAATGTGACCATGGATCTGAAGGAGCAGTTCAAATCTTTTGAGATTTGTTACGATGGAAGGGTAATAGACTAATATCTCATTGTTGATCCGTAACAATTTATCTGAACACCCTTTTCAACAAATGTTGTGACTTGTGAGTTGTAAGTTTTTATCTACGTCATGTTTCAGTATATGCACATGGGTTGTATTCAATTTTAGGATTTCTTTTACTAATTTAAATTTTGCAGGAGTACGACAATGCATCTAACATGGCAGTACATCTCAATTGTATGAATGTCTGACTTTTATTTGTTTATTTATGTACCAGCCTTTGTGTAATGATTTGTTTTAAAGTCTATAAATATATATGGTGCAGATGGTGAGCTTCAAGAGGGAATGCTTGGAGATGATAAAAAATTCGAACTCATTCTGAGGTATTGCGATTTTGGTATTGGGATTTTGGTTATGATAGATGGTTATGGAGGAAGAGTTTATGCGTATATATAGTTTTAGGCTTGGTATCTTTTGGTATAAACATTGAGTTCAGCGCACCAGTGAGCAACTTCTGTGTAGGCGTTTAATATAATTAAGTATGCAACTTAATAAACACTAATAGCAATATTCTAAAACTCATATTAATTTTGCAGGTAACTCTTCGGTCTCTTATGATGTTTAAGAACACACACACGGCAAAAAAAGGTACTCCTCATGAACCGTTGATCCTAAAAACCTAATATTCTAGAACTTATATTAATTTTGCAGGTAACTCTTGTGAGGGGGTTAACACACACGACAAAAAAAAGGTACTCCTCATGAACCGTTGATCCTAAAAACCTAATATTCTAGAACTTATATTAATTTTGCAGGTAACTCTTGTGAGGGGGTTTTGCGGTTTGGATTTGTTATCTTGATACACAGTGTTTTTTCCGATTATTTCTATTTTGAACTTACTTGCAGTATTTTCTTTGTGAATCTGCAGTCTCAAACGCAAACAGGTTAACTTTCTAAACTTTTTTTTTTATCTTTATATGAAAAGATTATGTGATTTTACACGGAGTTGGATCAAATTTTAATAAATCGAGATAAGTGATAAATAGTAAAGATAAGTGATAAATACTATTAACCCATCTGACCCGTCAGAGATATATATATAACATATCCCGTATGGACTTATTATCTTATTTTCTACAACTTCCCCATTTACAAATGTTATAGATACTGATTGATCAACGAGATTGAGGCAGTAGATACGTACTGAAGGAAAAACTTTACCAAGTTCAATATACATGGCACGTGAGGACAGACCTAAATGGCATCATAACTTCAAAGCAGGAGCCATAAACGCACTGATATTCATGCCATATCAATCATTTATGATGCGCGTGTTTATGACTATATTTATCCAGGAACATAAGCTCACGTACAGGAAATTAAAATATGAATTGAAGAATGCCATTCAAGTATGACGGTTTTAATATATGAATGAATAGATTAGGGTCATCACACATAAGCAACATCCAAATTATTCGGAACATGGACTGTGACATGACTCAAATGATTGAGAGTCCATACGAGACGCAATGCGACACCAATTCTTTATGGATCATCAATGAGGTAAGACTGTATATATAGCAGTTACAATACAATCTTATATGACGTTTGCATTCATTGATTATATGACTGAATTAGTTCATTGTCTGATAACACTATTGAATTAGTTCATTATCTCATAACGGTGGAGAATGGAGGTATGGACTCCCATGGATGGTGTCTATATGTTGGAAGTGGGTTCTTTTACATGAGAGATGCTCTATGTGGCATAAACTATAGCAAACAAACGATATTAGACTGGGAGAAAAAGTGTAATCCTTTATAAACAAATACTTAGAAAGTACTATTAAAATTATTTAAACTTAGTTATATAACCTTATTTTTTGAGGTATGGACTTCCATGGATGGTGTCTATATGTTGGAAGTGGGTTCTTTCATATGAGAGATGCTCTATGTGGCATAAACTATAGCAAACAAACGGTATTAGACTGGGAGAAAAAGTGTAATCCTTTATAAACATATACTTAGAAAGTACTATTAAAATTATTTAAACTTAGTTATATAACCTTATTTTTTTTAGGTGTTGTTGTTCTTGCTAAGGCGTAGAGGATTTGTGTATATTCATCTTGAAGTTTCTTATTATAATAGAAACTCACAGGTATGCGTGACGTTCGCAACAGGCTGTGATAGGTTTGTCAATGTACGGGAAGTAGCAAAAAAAAAAGATGGTGTATCAGGAATATTAGTACGCATTGCTACATTTTCAACATAATTGTGTTTAACAGGGTTCATTCTTCTATGTAATTTTATAATAATGCGTTTTGATGTTGTTTTTATAGGCAAGCAATGTCCAACCTAATAAAACTCCTCTCGATCCAAAAGCTGCACATAGTTTTCAGGTGATATGTTCGACCTAATCATCTTTTAGATTCAATCCTCTTAATTATTCATGGCTCTCATGTCAGAATCTTCAACATCATTATATGTGAGCCCTAGGTGTAAAATCAGTTACCGAGATTGGAAGGTGATAAAAGTAACTACACACACTCCACACTTTTGTTGCAGAGAGAAGTGTTCATCTGTGGAGCTGGAAAATGAGACTCATGATGGCTGCACAGGGTCTTGATCTATTATTGTTTTATGGCGTGTAAATTTTGTCAAAAGGATGTCATAGTGGGTGGTCTATACAACTGTTCCAACAAAGGTTTGCTTCTATATTATACGGATACTATAGTTTTTATTGATGCCCATACCATTGTCAGCAATCATACACCCGTTGACAGCAACAACAAAAAACCTTAAGCAACCATCCAAACACCAAATTAGTCGATATATATTTTCACATTTAGAGGTGCAGTTATTATATTAGTTTGTGATTTAATTTATTTAACATATTTTGTTTCTACAATTAATATCTAGATTTATTTTACTGGATATAAATTTAATGACTTCAGGTGTCGCAACAGACGCCACTCTTTTGAATTCTGAACTACACATAACACACTTTACCAATCTTTTGGAAATGACAAGAATGGCTGTTGTGTGTGTCTTGGTGTAGCAAATACAGAAAACCCCGTGCTAAAATTGTTAATCTTTGCAACAATCTAATGACCTAGGAGCTAAAGCTTCAGGTCAATCATATTTTTATTTGCCTGTGCACTTAAGATCATTACAATATGCAATAAAAATGTTTGAATAAACATTTTATTTCTGATTTAGTGATTAAATACACTAATAACAGTTGGTGGTTGCAACAAACTCATCGTAATATCATGACCTCTTTCTAACTTCTTTGCTTATACAGAAAGTATTTTAGGTGATCTTGGAGTTCAAATAATGGCTATACCTATTGGGAAACTTTATATGTATGTTGTTACTGCTGGTGTCATTCCTCAAAGGATATGCTCCTTCAGTTTCATAACCTATCTGTTACACGATCTCTTATGTTGTCCTGTATGTAAAGAAAATGTAATATATTTACTGTCTCCCTACATTGTAGGTCCTGCCTATTATGCTTGATGTTGGGACTAACGACAAGTCGCTTCTAGACAATCGTCTTAATTTGTAAGTAAATAGGTACTCTAATACACTTTTAACTCGCCCAATTTATCACTTCATGTCACATTCTTATCAACTGCTTTGTGTAGGCCAGGAAAGTTCTTCAAACCATATACACGTCTTTGGCTACACTTTTTTTTTAGTATTTTGGATCCAAAACTCGATTTTACAGATGTAGAAGAGAGTCTTCGTCAACATATATTTCAGATGGTATATATGATGATATCGTTAAATTTCCAAGCACCATGAAAAAGCTACAAGCTTACGCGAATCAGTTGGGTCATCACTATCTGGTAATAATAAGATATATATATTATTATATTTTCGAGTATTATCTACGCATCTGATGTAATTTGTACTTTTGATAGATTTCTGATCTCAAACTGCCACTCGCATATCTGTACTTCCACAAGAATCTTCCTGTTACATTACTCTTCAGTGTCTGTGTTACTAATACAAGGCTTTTGCCTAGTAAGAAGATTATGTGTTCGTTGTGTTCCTGTCTAATCGAATTGATCTTAGTTTTCTATGTGACTCAGTTTTATTTTGGTGGAAACAAATAGTTTTGGTTGGTTTTTAAATTTAAATGTGCAAAGACTTAAAAGTAAATGTCGTTGAAAGTAAAGTGGCGTTAAGGTAAAGTGCGTGAAAATAAATCTAAGTCTAATTAAAAAGAAAGGTGCAATATTTAAAAACGTGACGAAAAGTAACTTAATTAAAACGACTAAAAATTAAAGCGTGATGGAAATTAAGGTTAGGCAAAAAACTTAAGCTAAAAATTAAACAAGTCAAAAACAAGAGGAAACACTCCAATCGGAATATATTCCGATTGTACCAATCGGAATATTAAAACCTACCCAATCGGAATGTCAAACGGAACCCCAATCGGAATGCTGTCACCTCACCCAATCGGAATATCAACACTTGCCCCAATCGGAATGTTTGACTTACCTGATCGGAATATGGGAATTGACTTGGTCGGAATGTCAATCGGAACCCAATCGGAATAGCTGCCACCTCACCCAATCGGAATACCAACTTGCATCTCAATCGGAATGTCAAAAGGAACCAATCGGAATAGCTGTCACCTTACCCAATCGGAATACCCTAACTTGCCTGATCGGAATACCAAGAAGCCCCCCAATCGGAAAGTAAAACCCTTTTCAGATTGGTGCCAATCGGAATACGGGGGAATGTACCAAAAATAAGCTAAGTAGATAAGCTATAATCCTAATAAGCACAAGACTAAAATCCTAGCTAAAACCGTGTAAAATTAAGCTATAAAACTGAAAGTTAACAACTTTTAAGACACGAAAAAGATAAACTTTAAGAAAAATAACTTTTTATATAAAAATAACTTTTGTAAAAACTATATAAACTTGAAAATAAATCAAATAAGCTATGAAAATAAGAGTTTTAAAGCAATCAAAAGCATAAAGATCAAATCTTTAAACAACTTAACAAGATAAAAAAAACGTGCAAATCAAAGAAAGGTAGAAGAAGATTAACAAGATAAAGTAAAGGTGCAAGAAATTAAAAAGACACTTACTTGAAATTAAAGGTAATTAAAGGTGCAAAACATGTATTTAAATGTGCAAGTAATTAAAGGTGCATAAAATAAAGTGGAAGAATGGTTTGTCAAGCCACCAACCATGGAAGAACTAATTGTCACTATTAGTCAACAAGAGCTAAATGAATGAATAAGAGGGGTTTATATAGGTGATTAGGGAGTGGTTAGGGGAAGCTTCCTCCCTCCTTCATTTCTTGTTAATTGCACCATCAAGTCCTTCCTTCTTAATCTTTTTGTTAATCTTGGAATGTGATGACTTTTGGCTCGGGATTTCTTTGGACTCGTCTTTTAATTCTTCGATAAATAAGACTTGAGTTCCTCGGCTTTAAGTAAACTTCCGTCTTTTGACTTTATCTTCGATAAATCTTCAGAATTGGTCTTGGACTTCCGTTCTTTATCCTCTCTTGACTCCTTGACATCGTCTTTCATCCTTTTCTTCAATAAAAGTCCGTAAATGCCCGTGAATTCCCGTGTTTTCTCCACTTTTCACCTTTTCGTCCTAAAACATAACAAAAACACAAACCACGCATAATTCCGACATAAAAGACATAAAATACACGTTTTGGTCCGGTTTTTATTGTAATTAAGTGGTAGAAAAGATGGGTGTTTACACACCTATCAAATCCCCTACACTTGACCATTGCAATGTCCTCATGCAATGCATTAGTTACAAAGCACGCTTACACTTTTCATCATAATCAATCCACATTGGCCTTTATTAAAGAGATAGAAAATTATAAAAATGCAAAGCAAAAAGCATACCTTGTGTTTTGAAAATGTCATGAATAATCATCATCCTCAACTTTTCACTTTCTCCAAACCAAGCTTAAAAACGAGATCATTGTTATTATAAGTTAGTAAACTAACACGAACTCATGTGGGCCAATTACTCACTTAGACTCCCTTATTCCTAGGTGTATCTCTTATATTTTATTATTTGTCTTGAATGATCACGAAGATGCATTGTTTGACTTATTTCGATAGTTATTTAGTCTGAAAATAAAGTGCATGATTTAATCAATAGTTAGCTAAAGGACCAAATCTTTTAAAACTGCTTCTCGGGATATCAGAAAGTTCATATCTTGGCATAACTTGGTTCGCGATTTGAGACCTTTCTCGGGCCGATATTTGGCAGCGACTTCATACTTCAAATCTTGAGAGACGTTCATGAAATAATGGTCTTCTCTTCATAATTGGAATTTCTTCACTTGAAGTTTTGAGAGATTCATACTTGGACCACGACTTCTTCATTTTTCTCCAATCTTTATTTTGGATTTTGATATACAACGATCCGCCTCCTTTATTGACTTGGATCTATTTATCCTCATACCTTGTTAGGGTCTTTTCGGATACACTTCTCCATGACTTATGGGGAGTTCTGCTTTACGTCGTGTGTCTCGATCCTTCATATTGATTTTCGATAAATGATTCTTCACATCACTTTGGATCTTAAGCAACAAAACATAGCCCTCATGCCTTGTTAGGGCCTTTTCGGACTCGCCAATCTTCACGCCCCGCTTCATAAGTTATGCCTTGGCTATGAACTCTCGTCATTACCGAGCAACTTTTAAACGATCTGGGGCTAGAAGCTAAGTAACTTTTCAAATCGTACAACCTTATTTATTAGCAGATAATTTATTAAGCAAGCGATGGGAGAATAGGCTTATAATTAACTCACATAAATTCACGAAAGAATACCGGACTTATAATTGGCTCTATCATTTCTCGTTCTCCACAGTTTAAAATCTCAAGTAATGAGACTCGTGGATACTTAGCCTATTAAATCAAAGTTTTGGGTTTTCGAGTCGCCTATAGGATCTTGCAAATTCTTAGACTTTTTCAAGTTTAGAAATCGCATCTTAAAGTTCCCTTGATAAACGACTCTCTAGGATCAATTATAGGAACTTGCGAAAAGTTCTTGTTCTTAACCCGTGAGAGTTAAGACTTTCGCGTTTTATAGCTCCCTATATAATAGCCTAGCAAAACTTGACTTAAACACGTTAAGGATACTAGCTAGAGTAACTTATGCAAGTAGACTCGCGTTGAGTCAAAAGATTCACAACGTTTGAAAATTAAAACCACTTATTAAACATTTATTCTAGCAAAGAAAGAAAATAACTATACAAAGGGAGAAACTAATAGGCCAAAATAGATCAAAAATTTTGAAAAATGTCGAAAAATTGATTTTCCGGTTAAAATGAGGACAAAAACAAGGAAAAGACCACTTAACTTCGATAGAAGTCCCCCCTACACTTAAGATAAACATTGTCCTCAATGTTTAAGCATGTGGGAGTAAAGTCCCCTACACTTAGGACATTGTGCACGTTGTTTAAATCTTGCTAAGGAAAAGACAACTAAAGAGATTCCTATTTTAAAATTGAGAAAATATAAAATAGTGAATCGAAAAGAGTTTAGGATAGAACCGGGATAAAATAGAACACGGAATCACGGGTCGTCAAGAATCATCAAGAGTGGATCATTGAAGCTCGAATCCCTGATTAAGAAGTGAGGAGAGGAAATAGCAATCCAAAGGGTCCCCCCTACACTTATGGTAAAGAAAGCGGCAAGATAGATGCATGGGTTGCCTCCCAAGAAGCGCTTGGTTTTTGTTAACCGAGTCGTGAGCCTGACTCGACCTTGATCATCAACGGAAGTAGCATGAAACAAATCCACCAGGATCAAAGACATAGTTTTCATCCATCAATAAGCAAGAGCTTAAGGCGAACAAGGCAAGCCAAAAGAGAAGTGGCAAGGTTCCCTTAAGCAGTGATGGAGCACGGTGGAAGCAAGTAGGAAGAGGTGTAAGCATGTCTTCAATGGTTCCAAAGATTTTTCCTTTTATTTCATCAGGTGGATACTGAGATGGCTTAAAGACTTCAATACCGGGGTCGAACACCTTTTCCTTCAGGGGAAAATAGCACTCCGGCTCAGCCGAGTGTGAAGAAGATCCGCAAAGAAGCACAACCTCGTCCTCAGAAGTGGGACAAAGAGGTGTCAAATCATAAGTGCAACGGATTTCGGTGTCAACCGGTTTCTTCTCCTTTGACAAAATGCTCTTCAAATCCAAAGTAGGATCAAGACGATAATCTTCAAAGTCCAAAGGAGGGGCATCACTCTCATGAGGGAAGTATGTATTGAGAAATTCAGAGAAATCTTCCTCAAATGAATAATCGTCCAAAGTAGGATCGAGTGATGGCGGAGGATCTTCATCATGTGAAGAATCACTCGAAAGAGTATCAGCCTCATCGAAATCATCGAAAGTGGGCAGCTCGGGATACTCAGAAGTACAATCAAAATCATCCGAATCTGAGCTAGAATCATCATCATAAGCATCAAAGACCGGTGGAGAATCATAAATGGGAGAAGCTTCCAAAGTAGAGTGAGAATCATCCACATTATCTTCAAAGAGTGGATTATCAGTGGAAGACTTGAATAGAGGATTGTCATAGACGGTAAAGTCATCGAGCACATTTATCATATTCGCTGATTCTCGGCCTCCAAAGGATTTGCCTGTAAGCTTCCCCATTTTAAAAACGTGTGCATCATCCCCGACTCGTAAGATTAACTCACCTTCGGCCACATCAACTAAAGCGCGTCCGGTTCTCAAGAATGGCCGACCAAGTATTAAAGGAATACGAGGGTCCATTTCATAATCAACTACGACAAAATCGACCGGGAAAGTAAATGTGCCAACTTTGATAAACACGTCTTCGGCTATACCAACAGGGTAAGCGAGAGTGCGATTTGCAAGTTCAAGAGTCATCTTTGTTGGAGTGAGGTCGGGCAATGATAGTGTTTTCCAAACACTCAATGGCATCAAATTAATACTAGCCCCGAGATCAGCAAGGGCAGTAAATTCTTCAGTTTTGTTGAACACGCAAGGCAACACAAAACGACCGGGATCTCCAAGTTTTTCCGGAAGTTCTTTAAGAATAACTGCAGAGCAGTTTTCATTTAAGCGTGTGTTGGCGAGTTCAATCAGCTTCTCCTTCTTGTTAAGCAATTCCTTAAATGCTTTTACAAATTTGGGCATGTGGACAAGTGCTTCAAGAAAGCTAATGTTGAAATTCATTTGAGAAATCATCTTGATATAGCTAGTCACTTGAGCGTCCTCCTTGTTTAGCATTTTGTTCTTGCCCAAACGAGAGGGATAAGGGATATTGGGTTTGGGTGATGAGGGTGCAGGTGTAGGTGGTAAAGGTTGAGATGTTGAAGGGTCATTGGTGGGAACTTCATCACGTCGAGGCGGAGACGGTAATGGTGCACTAATACTAGGTGTAGGAGGAGTAGGGATACATGGTGGTGGAGGAGGTGTAGATGATGGGGGTGGGATTGGTGGTCCTACAATGGTGACTCCACTACGAGTAGTAATAGCACTCACATTGGCTCGCGGATTGGTGACGGTGTTTGAAGGTAGAGAACTTGAAGTAGAAGGTTGAGCAGGAGGCAAGAAACTAGCAAGCATATTCTTCAAATCATTGGTTTGATTGCTGAAGGAGGATTGAATATCATTTCGAAGCTCGGATCTTATCTCATTTCCTTGCTTTGTGATATCTCCTTTCAGATTGATAATTTGGCTCTGCAAATTCTTGATTTGCTCACCTTGGGTTCTCATGATGGCCTCAACATCCGGATTACTGGGTGGGTTTTGTTGGGCAGGTGGGTGATAAGGATTAGAAGCTCTTGGTGGGATTTGGTTGCTTCTAGTGTAGTTGTTGGCGGGGTTTTGGTTTTGAGGAGAAAAACCGGGTGAAAGGTAGTTGTTGGAACGGTAGCTCAGTAGATTTCTATCCCCTTGTTGTCTAGCTTGGTAATTTTCCGGTGAATAATTACCGTAAGCTGCATACACATTTTCCGGATTTCCTTGTGTCGAAGGACAATCGGTGTATGAGTGAGGACCGCCGCATGTCTCACAAAGATTAGCAACTGCTTTAACTTGTTGTTGTTGTTGATTTGAAGCGAGAAGCGTAATACTTTTGCTCATTTCAGTCATCATGCGGGTGAGTTCGGTCATCTCAGGGTTTGCTGAGGTAGAAGAAACATTGACTCTCGGGTTGTTCCTAGAAGATGCAGAGGAATCCCAGTTTTTGTGGTGAGTAGTCATGTTCTCAATTAACTCTCTACACTCCTCGGGTCTCCTTTTCATGAATGTGCCACCGGCGGCTGCATTAATCGTATCACGATCACGAAAAGTCAATCCGTTGTAGAAAGTATCGATCAAGGTGACCGGAAGCATGTTGTGGTTTGGACAACGGTCGATCAAGACATTATATCTCTCCCAAGCATCAAAAAGAGATTCATCAGGGTCTTGCATGAAACCGCTGATCTGATTGCGAAGGCTAGTGACCATGGATGGTGGAAAGTAGCGCGATAGAAAGCGTTGAGTCATATCATCCCAAGTGTGAATAGAATTCTTCGGGAGACGATCAAACCATTTCTCGGCATGATGTAATAAAGTGTGTGGAAAGAGTTGTAGGCGAAGCTCATCCATAGTGGCACCAGCCAACTTCATGCTCTGAGTGATAGTAATGAACTTGTCGAGGTGTTTGTTGGCATCATCATCAGGCAATCCTCTAAATGGGTTTGTTTGTACTTGCTGAATCATGTGGTGCTTCAACGAAAACTCAGGAGCGTTGATTTGCATCGGCGCAATCGGTCCTCCTCGTCCAAACATTGTTGGTTGACAAAGTTCCTCCATGGTCCGAAGATCGGGCTGTGGAAGAGCATTGTTGTTATTATTATTATTCAGGTTCGGTGGAATGTTGTTGTTAACACCTGCCATATCTAAATCTTCTTGAGGCTCGGGCTCTTGATAATTAGAAGATCTAGTACGCATACACCTGAAAATGCAAACGAAAACAAAACCAAAAACAAAGACAATATATATACACAAGAAAGATAAAATCTTTTTGGATTTTTGAAATTTTTAATTTTTATGGTTTTTTATCAATGTTTAATTTTTATGATTTTTTTTTTTATTTTTTATGCAAGAAAAATAACGTTCACAAGTGAACGGATCCCAAAAAGCAACGTGTCTCTCACAGAAAACTATTGATCTTAACGAAAAGAGCCGGCAGCGGCGCCATTTAATACAAGGCTTTTGCCTAGTAAGAAGATTATGTGTTCGTTGTGTTCCTGTCTAATCGAATTGATCTTAGTTTTCTATGTGACTCAGTTTTATTTTGGTGGAAACAAATAGTTTTGGTTGGTTTTTAAATTTAAATGTGCAAAGACTTAAAAGTAAATGTCGTTGAAAGTAAAGTGGCGTTAAGGTAAAGTGCGTGAAAATAAATCTAAGTCTAATTAAAAAGAAAGGTGCAATATTTAAAAACGTGACGAAAAGTAACTTAATTAAAACGACTAAAAATTAAAGCGTGATGGAAATTAAGGTTAGGCAAAAAACTTAAGCTAAAAATTAAACAAGTCAAAAACAAGAGGAAACACTCCAATCGGAATATATTCCGATTGTACCAATCGGAATATTAAAACCTACCCAATCGGAATGTCAAACGGAACCCCAATCGGAATGCTGTCACCTCACCCAATCAGAATATCAACACTTGCCCCAATCGGAATGTTTGACTTACCTGATCGGAATATGGGAATTGACTTGGTCGGAATGTCAATCGGAACCCAATCAGAATAGCTGCCACCTCACCCAATCGGAATACCAACTTGCATCTCAATCGGAATGTCAAAAGGAACCAATCGGAATAGCTGTCACCTTACCCAATCGGAATACCCTAACTTGCCTGATCGGAATACCAAGAAGCCCCCCAATCGGAAAGTAAAACCCTTTTCAGATTGGTGCCAATCGGAATACGGGGGAATGTACCAAAAATAAGCTAAGTAGATAAGCTATAATCCTAATAAGCACAAGACTAAAATCCTAGCTAAAACCGTGTAAAATTAAGCTATAAAACTGAAAGTTAACAACTTTTAAGACACGAAAAAGATAAACTTTAAGAAAAATAACTTTTTATATAAAAATAACTTTTGTAAAAACTATATAAACTTGAAAATAAATCAAATAAGCTATGAAAATAAGAGTTTTAAAGCAATCAAAAGCATAAAGATCAAATCTTTAAACAACTTAACAAGATAAAAAAAACGTGCAAATCAAAGAAAGGTAGAAGAAGATTAACAAGATAAAGTAAAGGTGCAAGAAATTAAAAAGACACTTACTTGAAATTAAAGGTAATTAAAGGTGCAAAACATGTATTTAAATGTGCAAGTAATTAAAGGTGCATAAAATAAAGTGGAAGAATGGTTTGTCAAGCCACCAACCATGGAAGAACTAATTGTCACTATTAGTCAACAAGAGCTAAATGAATGAATAAGAGGGGTTTATATAGGTGATTAGGGAGTGGTTAGGGGAAGCTTCCTCCCTCCTTCATTTCTTGTTAATTGCACCATCAAGTCCTTCCTTCTTAATCTTTTTGTTAATCTTGGAATGTGATGACTTTTGGCTCGGGATTTCTTTGGACTCGTCTTTTAATTCTTCGATAAATAAGACTTGAGTTCCTCGGCTTTAAGTAAACTTCCGTCTTTTGACTTTATCTTCGATAAATCTTCAGAATTGGTCTTGGACTTCCGTTCTTTATCCTCTCTTGACTCCTTGACATCGTCTTTCATCCTTTTCTTCAATAAAAGTCCGTAAATGCCCGTGAATTCCCGTGTTTTCTCCACTTTTCACCTTTTCGTCCTAAAACATAACAAAAACACAAACCACGCATAATTCCGACATAAAAGACATAAAATACACGTTTTGGTCCGGTTTTTATTGTAATTAAGTGGTAGAAAAGATGGGTGTTTACACACCTATCAGTTACTCATCATGGGCTTGAAGAACCAAAGGTAAAAGTGTGTTTCCTTTGGCTACGAGCTCTTACTTTCTTAGTGCATTCGAATTGACCTTTTATATTATGTATTAAAAATGAAGTGCTTTTTTGTGCATTTTAATTGACCTCTACTGTGTATACTGCTTTTAGCTATGAACATTCATCGGCTAATGGTACGGATGCTTGATTTGCTATGTTATAAACAAGACATATGGGCCAGAAGTTTGCATTATACATGTCTGGTGATTGTTCTGTTGGTAAATTTTTTTTATATATAATGTATCAAGCATTATAAATGTTCATTTAAAAATAGATTGTGATATGTTGAAATTTGTAATGATCCCTGTATGCCGACTCGGTCAGACATATGAAAGAAAATGAGCAAGTTGAGCTGCAGCCTATGAAAGAAAATGAGCAAGTTCTGGGCTTTTGCTACCTTTGAAGTCCCCCCCTGCAATTATGGGTATTGGCCATGTTGTTCAGTTCATGTAGTCAAACAAGGGTGTACTAAGTATATATAAAATTACATCAAAAGTCACACTTAAACTATTTTGATATTGTTAAATATGTATAATTACGGTTGAAATTTATTAACCTGAGATTGGTTTGATAAGGATAATATTGAAGATTACATAAAATCTTTTATTGATTTTTTTTCTTGCTGTGTATTTTATCGTAAGAAACTGACTTAGAAGTAGAGAACATATATGTGACTATAGACTCTAAAAGGTTCTTGGATAGATGAAAAAACAAAGGTGATGAAATAGAAAAAGTGAGTGAGTGGTTTTGTTATATAAGTTCATATGGCTAAACGTTTATATATTCCTGCCAATGCGTTTTATTGTATATTGTCTACACTAAGAAACAAACTTTAGTAATAAATAATGGGATAATATGAATATGGTAAAATGAAGCATGTATATGTCACACTTCCAAAATTAATAAGATCGGTGATATACATTACTTTGCGATATTTTGAGTCACATAGGGCGGTGTCACGGCATGAATTGGTTCGTCGAGCCTAGGTGGCACGTTTGTCATGCTTCGCCGACTTTCGTTGCCACCACACCCCTTTTCGCCTAGCGTTCGCCGATGCAGCGCTGAGGCTACAAAAAGGGGAGAGAAACCAAAAGTAGTCGTTCGTCATTCCAAAGGTCGAATTTTTTTTAAAATTCAAAATTTCTTTTTACAATTTTAACCCACACAATTTTTTCCAATCTCTCTAAACAACAAAAAAATATATAACTTTCCAAATAACCAATTCTCACGTCTTAACTTCACCGCACTTCTCAACATAAGCAACCTCTCGACGCCATCATTGCAAAACTCCATATCATCTTCTTCTCAATTACCATATTCTTCCCAATTTCCATCCGGCTCTCAATTTCCATCTTCTTCCCAATTTCCATTCGGCTCCCAATTCCAGTATCCTCTTTTTACTCAAAACTATTTCCCCCAATTGACACCGGAACAAATTTACCACCAACAACAAATCTTTTTTCAAAACGCCCAATTTAACAGTCAATTTTTAAATTACCCAAGTTAACAACAAGTGCCGAAAATCCAATTCACAGGTCCGGTATCACGATCACCATTCGAAAAAGGCGGCCGCAAAAAATCAAATGCCAAAGTGTCAAAAGCCTTGATTTGGATGCAAATGATGATGGCATAGATTTTATGGAAGCTCCGTCTCAGGCACCGACACGTTGGACGCGTGACGAGGAGATACCATTGGCGAAATGTTGGATTGGTGTTTCAAAGAACGCCAACATTGGAAACGATCAAAACCTTGATTGTTTTGTGGGCAGATTGTTCGAGATTTTAACGAGTAAAACACCGGGATGCAACGCACAAAGAACATGATTATGGGAAGATGGAGCCGAATGCATCCCGATGCTCAAAAAATTCAAGCGATTTAGGTAAGAGTGGGATGAATGGTGAAGATGTTTTGGAAGCTGCGAAGGAAGAATTTCGTGTCGCGTTTAAAAGGGAGAGCGTTTGCTTGCGTTCTCGGGTAGGGGATCCTCAGAGCCCACCTAAAATGGGACAGGGCGAAACCTATTCCTGTGGATGATCATAGGAAAGTATTCCGTTCTGATGAACATCCTCGACCGGTGTGAAAAGCTTGACCCGCCAAGAAGACATGATCTGAGACTACTGAGGGCACCGCATGAGGATCGTCGGGGTCATCAAAATAAATACTGTAAAATGCAATGCATCAAAAAATGATATCGGCTAAATTCGCGTATGATGCAAAAAAGGCACTCGCGGAGAAACATAGGATGTTGGCCGACTTTGCGTTTCTCACGGTTGATTACGAGGCAATGCCGGAACCAAATAGTTCGTTCGTGCGTCAACAACAAGAAGAAATTAAGGCCCGATATCCCCCACAAAATTAATAGTTTATATTTATTGTTGTGTTTTTAAATTCTTGTAATTTTTTTTCATATCGTATTTTTAAATTTCGTATTTGTAATTTATATTTAATTATTTCTAATTTTAATTTGAATGAACTGAATTTTAATTTGCGTGAAGATGAAAAAAAAGAAAAAATTAAAATAGTAGTGGGGTCAAAGTGGAGAATGGTTGGCTCTCTATGAGTGATGAGTATTTTGGTTAATTATTCCGTGCTGATGTGACAGTTGTGGTGACAAAGTGAAGAGGCAAAGTCTCTCCATGATACCTTTTCCTCTTATTTCCATTTCAAACAAATTATAAACTTATATCGTTCTGAATTTCTTTTGTGTAATTAACACATGAGACTAAGAGCATGTATGTTTAGTTTTTTATTAAGCCACATAAATCTAAAATGTCATATGTTGTTTGTTTGTACAGAGATAAATAACCGTTTGCTTTTTGTGTTGAATAAATGTCTGAATAAATAATAATTACTTTTATATTCCAAAACAAGTTACATAAAATTATAGGTGAATAAGTGAGAGGGTAAATATGTAAAATAATGATTTAAATTATGGAGTTTATATGAAGACATTCCTCTCGTGACTTTTCTTAAAAAGTCATTTATTAATTTTCTGCACACAAAACAAACAAGCTTTTAGTTTATTTATGAATGTACCACATTTTTAAGTAAAACTCTTTAAAGGTCTGTTTGTTTTGCAGTCGGGTTTTACTTTAGTTGTGGGTTTATAAAGTAAAAGGTTTAGGATTTGATAAGTTTTGAATTTGATATAAGTTTTGAGGGAAAAAATAAGAAAGATAAAGTATATAAATAATATTATAATATATAGTTTAAAATATATAAAATAAAAATAAATACATTTAATAGTATTAAAAATAGAATGAGTGGTGATTGGGCTACATGGGCCCACAAGTTTAACATAAACTTCAAAAAGTAAGCACTCTAACTGGATTTTTATACACATCAATTTTAAAAGGTTGGTTACCAATTTTGGGACCCACCACTATGTACCAAACAAGGGTTTTAAATCCACTTTAAGTCTAAACCTCTAGAAACCATAATACCAAACAGACCCTAAGTATTTAACAAAGACTTTACAATGGTCATTAATTCACTAAGATGATGTTTGATAATGACTTAAAAAGTCTTATCAATAAATAAATAACATTATTTTGTAATTAGCTGAGTATTTGTTTGGTGTTTAAGATAAATGGATCACTTTATACAAAAAACTAAACGTCTTCAAATTAAGTAATTACTTTCTTATTACTATTACATATTTACCTTCTCATCAATTTTATCCAGTTAATTTTAAATTCAACATTTATTTCATATAAAAGGTATGAAAATAGTAATTTTATAATTTAGACATTTTATTCAGCAAGCTTAAAAAACAATAATTTATTTATTTATAAACTAGCAACATATATCTATACAGTCCCTTAATTTTGTAAGACTTAATAAAAAATTTAAACAAATAGACCATAACTTAGATAATACTAATATCTAGAAATAAATTATGTCGAAATACCGTTGATCTTGAATCTCAGAGTTAAGCCGGGTTCGGACAAGAACCAACTATCTCTTCGCTCTAGGATCTCAGAGCTAAGCAGGAAGGTGCACAAGATCTTTTTCACCTAAGTTTCATGTGTTCTTTCTCTTCGAATTCATTGGAAAAGTGGAAAGTATATTGACAAAGATGCTTATGACGACATAGTGACAAAAGAATACAAGATACGCGAGAATTTTGAATTTTTTATTTATTAGATTTTTATGATTTGTTTTAGGCTTGATAAAATGATTTTCACATAATGTATTATTTAATTCATTCACTTTATTTATATTCAAAAATTTATGTTATATACACTCAATGTTGTCTTGAGTTATGTATATGCAATAAACTCATTAAGTACGTACACCAATATTTAGCGAAACAAAATATATAAACGACAATTACAAGTCGCGCCTATTTTTTCATCTATATATATTTAAAACTTATAAAATAGATCCTCTATTTAAAAAAAACTCCGCTTCTAATACAATCTATAAATAAAATTAATATGAATTCTATACGCTTACTACAAAATCTACAAAATATACTTATTAATATTAACACCAATATTTAGCTAGCTAATATTATAGTTAAAAAAATACAAACAAGTACTTAGACAAATAAACAAAAATACAAACCATTATGTCTATAAACGTAAATATTAAAAAATAAACTAATAATACATAAAACAAAATTATACTAGAAATATAATTTTACAAACAAATATCTATCAAATAAAGAAGTTAAATGAGAATTAGAAGTCATACCCGTCCATCGGACGGATTTTGCCACTAGTATATATATATATATATATATATATATATATATATATATATATATATATATATATATATATATATATATATATATATATATATATATATATATATATATATATATAATCTGGATCGATTGAGAAGGAAAATAACCTTCTCGAGAAGCTCTTTCAAAAAACATAGCTTGTTAACTTTGATTTAAGTTTTCCAAGTGTTGATTATTTTAATATAATAATACAAAATGAGTCAAAAAAAATTGAATTAACATTAAAAAAACTCTCGATTTTGCGATATTTGTAAAATATTGAATTTACAGCATAAATTTATTGAATCATTTCATAACTCGATTTTTACAAAGATTTATGAATCAAACTTATGATTTATAGTTTTGATTCACTATTAAATGATATTAACTAGTTAATCAATGAAAAAAATTCGAATCAATGGCTCAAACGAAAATTTCTCAAATTTCTCAAAATAAAAACCTTTTCAATGAAACCGGAGCCTATATATATATATATATATATATATATATATATATATATATATATATATATATATATATATATATATATATATATATATATATATATATATATATATATATATATATATATATCTTTACATTATATATAAGAGGAGGGATATGCCACATAAGCAGTTTTTAATCCACGTCAGCATCATACAGGCCGTATATCATTACTCGGGTCATGTCCTCAACCCGACTTATGTTCATATTCAACCGAAATCTTCCTCTAATTTTTATTTGTCAAATTTTTAGCATCCCTGTATACGGCTCATGAAAACCCGTCCCAATAAAACATCAAAACCCTATTTTTTTTCTCCAACATCGGTCAATTGGAAACTATCATTGGCTTCATAATAATCTTTTGAGGTAATCTTAAATTTAATTTGTTCAATTATTGATTTTAATTCTGTAATGTTTAAAAAGTTTTAATTATTGATTTCGGGGGATTTTATATATGGAGATTTTAATTATTGATTTTATTATTGATTTTAATTCTGTCAATAGCTTGCTATAAAGATTAGATGTCATCTCTTAAATATGATTTTTGAGGATAATTTGTTTTTACTTTTACCTTTAGATTCATGTTACTGAACAAATAGGACCTGGTGACATATTAATCTTTTTCACAGGACAAGAGGAGATAGTAGCAGCTAAATAGATCCCTAAACACCGAACGAGAGGATTTAAGAGTAAGATACCAGAGCTGATATCTGTTTGTTTGTAATTTTCGTTTTTTAATAATTCTTTTTTAATTATATTTTACAAATTAAAACCGATAAGATCTTGCAAAATGTTTTTAGCTATTATTAAGTCTGCCTCTCTTCTCCTCAAGATCTTAATGAACACATATGTAGTTTCTTCTCCATTATATTATTCCTAACGTTGAAATTATGGTTCCGTCTTTCAATTTTGTAGGTATTATGTATACATGAACTTGTGCGTCTCTTCTTGCGAAAACCCTAAGGTATCTATCTTATTCTTCAAACCCTAATTATTAAACATTATTATTTTAATATTTTTTTAGGTATTATGTATATCATAAGTTGGTTTGTAATGATTTTCAGTTATTTATAAGGTTTATGTTTTTAGTAAGTCGAATTTGATCTGATTGATGATTCCAAGTTAACCTCAAACAGGTTTTAATTAGTCGACAAGACATTGGCTAAACCAGTACCACCACCGTGTCAAGGCCTTTGAGTTTTGAGTGTACCTTTAGCTAAAGGGTCTAGACCTACTACTTCTGTCGGCACCACTACCACCCCTGTTGTCTCAATCATCACCTGAAAAGGTAGATTCCATCAATCCATCTGACCAAGTTTTTCATTCAGAATAATGAACCCTGATTTTGTAATAAAAATAAATCACAGGTTCGTGTTTGATAATCTTAATTTTCTTTTGTATGAAGAGAGTTTTGTCAAAAGGAGTATAAGCATCAGAGAGAGGCTGTCGTTTTGCAGGCCATTGCTGGGAAGCCAAGCAAATCGATCCGGTTTTTTCTTTAAACAAGGTGAGGAAAATAGGGTTATTATGTATATGTTCTTATTCGGCCTTTTACCGATTTTGGTTTTAAGTAATGGACAGAGTATTTGATTTGTAAAATCACATTTAGGTTTTATCGTCAATGGTTTTTTTTAATATATGCAGGTTTTAGGTCCCACTGCCCAACAAAAGGATTTGTATTAACAAGCTGTTTTTCCAAATCTATATGAAGTTTTAGAAGGTTTCAGTTGCACCATTTTGCCTTCGTACAAAGCGTGCTGAAAGATGACCAGATTCTAGATATAAGCCTCAGAAGTTGCGCACTGAAGATACAACAACTATATCACAGGTTTTGGTTTCGACACTATTTATTTGAACATCTCAGTATTTGGACATTTACATAATTTTTTTGATAGTTAGAGAAACATGGAGGTGAATGTCATAAAAATGCTGCCCAAGTTGTTGAGAGCTCTTAATGTATTACTATGATGGAAGTGCACAATGGAAAGGACTTGCATATATCAGTGACAATGCCTTCAGTCGAGATACATATCTACATTTTATTTATAAATTCCTAAACTAGAGCTGAAAAGGTGAACGAAAGCACAATTAACAACTCAATTCAGATCATTTCCTTTAGTTTCAGAAAAAGGTCAAAAAGTAGGGGGAATTGCAACAAACTGCGATACAGTAAAAAACCCCAATGAAATTAGCGGAATAGATGATAGGTAATAACCATGCCAGTCACATGCTTTGTGTCTGTTGAATGGTTGTGAATATTGATTTGTATTGTTGCGTGTTTAGAGACATTAAGCAAGATTAAATAAAAGTAGACTTAGTAGTTAAAATAATTAGATATTGAAATTTATTGATAAGAGTATGTTTAGGAGATTATAAATAAGTGAATAAGCAAAAGCAGCTTGGAATTTGGATGATCCAAACAGCTTATTAGTCTAAAAATAAGCATAACCACCTTAGAAAGTTTAGTTTATTTAAGTTTTTAAGAGGCGACATAACCAGGATCATATAGCCGTTTCCTAAACATGTCATTTGACCATCAACTGAGAATCCATCTATCCAAACACTAAAAAGTGATTATTTATGTATCAAAATGAAATAAGCAAACCAATGGTTACCAAACACCATGTGAGTGTTTCAGTAACCATACAATATATGTCGTCTGAAACTAACCAAACACTATATGTGTAATATATAATTTCGAAAGAAAAGTTTAAACTTATGTGACACTAGGAAATATTGTTCTCTACTCTTGCTTTCACAGCATTTGAACTCCCACCTAATGCAGCTACCAAAAATGGAATTCTAGAGTTCCTTTTTCACTTAAGGTCTGATCTGGTTAAAAACTATTCTCTGGTAATTTTTTTTCAAGTGCTTCACTGGGAGCATTAGTCAACTATTTTTTTATAGAATTTCTATATTCAATCCTTTCAACATTGTTGATGAAGGTATTAATGATGATCCATGTTTGTTATGCCGTTTGATCTAAGAGCATCAAATTTTTATTTAGGATGATCTTGAGCTACAAGCCTGAAGAGAAAAGTTAGAAATGAAATATAAGATAAGTGACATAGCATAATTATAAACTTTTACTAACCCACTTACACGGACTCTCTGATGTTTGTCACCTTCATGACTAATGTCAAAAGCGGCTTCACAATGATCACACATTGATGCAACAATCATTTCAAACTGCAGTGCCGATCACCCATTTACTATAAATTAATGTAGAACATGGTTTATATTAATCACGGG
Source organism: Glebionis coronaria (assembly GCA_025667525.1). Taxonomy (NCBI): domain Eukaryota; kingdom Viridiplantae; phylum Streptophyta; class Magnoliopsida; order Asterales; family Asteraceae; genus Glebionis; species Glebionis coronaria. The sequence goes on from JANFOE010002685.1 coordinate 33,449, forward strand.
CAGTACATGTTTGATAACAACCTAACATTAGTTAAAGCTTTCTCCTTATTCAGCCAAGCTGAGTAAAGCTTGATAAAAGCTAATTTTTGGTCTCCACTATCTGTTCTAGTAAGCTTTTCAAGGGGCGAATTAGGGTGATAATATAGTTACGTCGTACTTAAGTAATTCATCAAAAGTCAGATTATATGTTATATACTGGATATCAGACTCTAATTAATCACATATCAGTAACCTATAGTTTGCGCATGAGCACATAATACAGATTTTTACATAATATAAATGTAAACTGCTTTCCGTTACAAATAGCTATCGGAGCTGAACTTGAGAAAATGTGTTTTTTCTCTATTTTCCAGATTTCCCTACACTAACGCCTGCCCGTTCGACATACCAGGTTGCAACATTACACCTTTAGATGCAAGGAATCTTCCTCATCATCTGAGAATGTGTTGGGTGTGCATGATTCTTCAGCCAAGTTTTTTTTGAACCGTTGGAGCTACAAAGTTAACAAAAATGTTGAACCAGGGTCTTTAACCTATTTATCTCATTTTCCCTCTACTTTAAATGTTAATGTTTGTCCTTTTTCATGTATATTTGCAGGTTCAAGTAAAAGTTATTGCTATTTATATTGATGAATATAAAGTGAGGAATGTAGGGTCTGGTGAGAATCTACGAGTCTGAGTCTCGGGAATTGAAGACTGAGACATATTATTGAGATTTGTACTTTCTAATATCGGTATGATTTTTACTTTAATTACAAAACAGTGACAAGTTTTTAATATGTTGCTTTGTATATTGTAACTTAGAACTAAAGAAAATGGTAAGACACTAATTGTTATACCCGTTCAAATCTTAGCAGAGACCCCCACATATGTTTGAAACATATTCACATTCAATATAAAAAGACTCTGATTTAAACTTATATATATCATCTTTAGCGAGAGTTTAGTAATATAACTGCCATAGTGTATCAAAAAATATAAAATGATTAGGTTCATGTACTCATTAGTAACGATAAGTATTCGATATCCTCTACACCAATGCTTTGCTTGTGGTGAACCATATGGTCTAAAATGATTAGGTTCATGTACTCATTAGTAACGATAAGTATTCGATATCCTCTACACCAATGCTTTGCTTGTGGTGAACCATATGGTCTTCGGATGAATCTTCAAATACAAAAGGTAAAGGCCATGATCATCGACAAGGAAGGTGTTGTCCCGCTCAAGCTACAGGGGTTTTTTTATTGCTAAAATACAGCTCAGGACAACCACCATACCCTTTTCTGAATAACATCGTTAGCGATTAAGTTTGTTATCTTGCGAGGAATGAGATTTACCTCTTCATCCATACCACCAGGTAACTGAAAGCCTTGATTCAGCTCAAAGACGACAGTGTCCCTGGGTGTGCCTTCCCATCTTATGGGTGTCGTATTGATTAGGCTGCAGACAAGCCATGGTTGTTGAAAACAGAAAGACCAACCTTCTATAAGTGGAAACCTATGACCCCGACAACAATGTGAAAGTCGCAGTTCAAGACACGGAAAATATCCCTGTATACCAGCAGATACTATTACTCCCTAAAAGCCGCCCACGATGAGTCACACTTGTCGGCTAATGTATCTGGAAGGAATCTACCCGTTCACCCATGGGTTCTTTATACAATCATTTTGACACATCAATGAGCCTGACTCTCAATTACAGAGAACACAAGGAAAAATCCTAGCTTTGAACCAATTATGCAGAACATAATTATGACGCTACACTCAATTCTACAACTGACATTGAGATAAGTGGTCAGGTAGAGGATGAGTCTAATGGCCTAACTTATCTTCTGTCCATCTCCCAAATATTGAGAACCTGATTAACAATCTTACTGTTGAACCAATGATTCAAATGGGATGACAGGGAAAGTTTAATTTATTAAATGATGGTACTGATATTGAGGCTGAGGTGAGATGTCGGGAAGAGTCTAACAATACTGCTAACAATTCATCTTCTCCAATTTGGCTCTCAAACTTTAAGAACTAGATCAACACTTACAGGTGAGCTAAAGATTAAAAAATGATAGTAGGAGGCTGAGTTAATGTTGTGATAATATTTCAGTGGCAACTGGCAAGTGCACCACTCATTTAGCCAACTGATCGCGCAATCAAAAGCTGTACTTTTATAATTGATGCTATACTTTTATGTTTGGCGAAGGTTATTACGACTTATTTGCATACCAAAAATGTCTAAATGGTTTGTATCTGGTTGTTGGTCATTCTATATTCCATATCTGATGATATCAGAAGTTGCTACCATATTTAATAAGGAATCAAAGAACCTCTAACATTGTTAACCTTTAGTAAACTTTCTTTGCGAGTGTTTTATCATTTTTTCATTTAAGTTGTCGAGTTTATTTGCGTTGATGCATACAGAACAACTGATATAGTTGTTTGGCATTAGATATGTTGACACGCAATCTTACAGTACCTTGAGTGTTGTTAATCATTTTGATTTTAATTTTAGGTCTTTTGGTATCAAGCATAATGAAAAGATTGCTTGCTACGTCACGGTTATGGGAGACAAGGTAATGCAGCTCTTGGAATGGAAAGTGGCTTGAAGATCAAGGAATACCGAGCTTTTGAGACGTAACTTCAATGACACCGGCTACTTTGGTTTTGGTATTCAGGAGAACATCGATCTTGGTATCATGTAAGTAACTTTTATGGGTCTCCTAATACCAGTATGAGTGTCTGTTGCATGTTTAGTTAGTTTGAATTTAATTGGCTCTTTTGTTTTAAATGAAAAGAAGTACAAGAAGCTGATTGAATATGTTTCACCAAGTAGTGAACATAGGGTAAACCTACTTTAGAAACATTCAAAACTATAATTAGAGACTAGATTGTAATTAAACAAGAAGTGAACATGGGTAATATACCAAATTCCTTGCCCACAGACCCGTCATCAATTTAGGGACAAGCGATTTTGCAGTCAAAGTTTAGATTAGGTGATGTATGTATTATTTTCACAAATATTATATAGTTGATGAATCGTCATAGGTTAAAGTGATCTTGAAATTAAATATTCAGTATAACTTATAAAACTTCGAATTTCTTTTAATTTTGCTGAAAGGGTTTTTTTTGCTCGGATTCCATAATGAATGAGAGAGATTATCACGATGCTGAAGATGCAAGAAGGATTACACGTAATGATGAACATGAAGATGTTGAAGCTCTTGAAAGTATTCGTTTAAATTTATTGGTTTTGTGGTTTTTAGATAGGCTATTGGACTTGTCCATTCAGTTCTGCTTTAGTACAGACTTGGATGTTATATGATGTTTTTTTGTTTATTTTTCACGTCAAGTATTGAATTTCTTTAAAAAAGTTTCCTAATTTTCTCTTTCGTCTTTAGTTTGTACATATGTTTCATTTGTTGCTAATATGTTTCTCTTAAAAATAAACTTTTGCATCCTTGTGTTTACATAAGCTACGAACTAACGACAATACAACATCTTTAATGTTGTGGATTTTCTTCCTCTAATCTTGATATGCACCTATAATACATCGTTCGTAATAAACTTATTATTTTTGGCATAAGAGTTAGATTGTTTGTTGTGTGTGGTGCTACTAGATTGTTTGTTGTGTGTCATTGTGTGGTTCCTACTTCTCTCTATAACATTTATCACGTAAAAACCTTATCTCTACTAATTATTTTCAATCACCCAAGTAACCAAATAAGCACAAGCTTTTTTAAACCAATTGATCGCAAGTCAAGATACACAACAATTACTACTTATTCTTCCTTTAAAACTACTAATTTTTGTTTAAAAACGGCGATTAATGCACTCTAGAAAAAGAAATCTAATTACTACTTATTTTTAGTTTAAAAACGGCGATTAATGCACTCTAGAAAAAGAAATCTAATTTGTACATGATAAGGAGTTTGAACTAAAAAGATATGAGATCATATTTTCTAAAAATACATATAAATAGTTGAAAAAGGCACAAGATCTATAGTTTGGTTTCCATCTTGTATATCGATGTAATTATATAAAAAGATTAACTTTTACTCTAACTTCAGTCTTAATCTCAAATCTTAAATTAACTATATAGTTTTTTATAACAATCTTTTGTTGCAAACTAGAAAAAAATTATTTTTAAATTAGAATATCTTTCTTTATCTATTTATTTTTTTCATCATATTTTTTAAAATTTAGTGTTTTTTAATTCAACATTTTGATATATTTTTATTAAGTTTTATTTTTTTTCATTTTTAGTAGGATTATTTTATTTTGATTCAACTTTTTACAAATTTAACTTTAATTTCAATAAATACTTGGTATGTAAAAACACACAAGTTTAATAAAAGTTAAAGATGAACTTTATACGAGCTAAAGCAGCCGTTGTATAAATTTCCATGTATGTTTCTTACATTGTGTGTTGTTTAATTAGGTGATGAATGAAAATAAGACCTCAAATAATACGTAACGTCTTTGTCTATAATTTGTTATAAGATCTAAGACCTCAGATCTAAATGAATGTTTTTTTCTACTTAATTCATGTTTGTTAAAAAATCATAATTAGCAAAATAAAATAAAATATAAACAACAATTACAAGTCATGTCCGCTCATCGGGCGGCATTAGCACAAAAGAAATCATATATTACTTATTATCGTTGGAGCGACTGATCTTTGTAAATACGTAAAACCGTATAACAAAGACAGTTACAAGTCATGCCCGTTCATCGGGCGGCGTTAGCACAAAAGAAATCATATATTATTTATTATCATTGGAGCGACCGATCTTTGTAAATACGTAAAACCGTATAACAAAAGAAGAGGAAGCATCAACCGCGACATATATTTGAGTTAGCAAAATAGTTTACTCATATTGATCTACATAAAGTTTTTATTAGCTGTAGATTACTGTCATGTCTATCAAGTTATCTATTATAGGTAACTAGTTAATAAAATGTTATCATGTGAGTCAGCCCATGGTGTGTGATGTTTATCACAAAGATTGTATTGTGGTATTTATACCAATCATTTAGTAATGAGAAGGGCAAGGAAAGAACCCATTCAATATGGTAATCAGAGCTTGGAATACCCACCACCAAAAACTATCAACAACATAACCTCAGCCGAAACTTTTACTTTTCGGACTTTGCTAGCTTGTTGTCGCATTCAGTATAGTGTGAGGCTATTATATATTTTAAGCAAGCCTACTATTGTTGACCAATGTTCAAACAATAACAAAGTGCCCATTGGTTCATTGATTTTTAGATTCTGTTTTTGTATTTGCTTGCTGCCATTTCGTTCGCTTGTCTTCATCATATTATTTGTTGCTCTTTGCATTTTGCTTGCTGTCGATATTCGACTTGTTGCCATCTCATTCGCTGCCATCATATTAATTGCTGTCACATACAGGATGGTTGATTATTATTCACAAGCTCCAATAGCAGGACAGGTTTATAGCTTCATATCACCCATTTCGAGGCCCAATATAAATATGCAGGTTCAACATAGTGCTCCTTATTATAATCAATCTACTATTGGGCCAATATTAAGTCCAGTCCAGCCTGCTCAAGCCCCGTTCAGAGCTTACATGCCTCAACAATTGGCTCCGACAGAAGTTTCAACTCTTCCTCAAGCGTTTCATACCACTCATGATCCCACATGGAACATGGATACCGGGGCTTCTTCTCATTTGGCTGACAACACAGGTATGCTCACCTCTTTTAGCAATCCAAGCATTTATAAGTCTGTATTTGTTGGCAATGGCCAACCAATACCCGTGACTAACACGGGTCATAGCCTTGTGTATACACCTCACAAACCTCTCCATCTTCATCATGTCCTTGTCACACCGAATATAATTAAAAACTTAATCTCTGTTCGCAAATTTACTCGTGATAATGATGTTTCTGTTGAATTTGATGCTTATGGTTTTTCTGTGAAAGACTACCAGACCCACACACTTCTTCTCCGTTGTGACAGTACCGGAGATCTATACCCCGTCACTCAAAAACCATCATCACCCGCTACTTTTGCTTTGTTATCGTTAAGTCCTACGACGTGGCACAGGCGTCTTGGTCACCCTGGTGAAGACGTGCTTCGTCGTTTAGAGTCTAGTCGCTTTATTTCGTGTAATAAATCAAAGTCGTCTGCTTTGTGTCATGCGTGTCAATTAGGTAAACATACTAAACTCCCATTTTACAGTTCTAAGTCGAATGTTGCGCGTGTTTTTGAAATTATTCACTCGGATTTGTGGACATCACCTCTCCCGAGTGAAAGTGGATTTAAATATTATGCTATTTTTTTGGATCATTTCTCTCATTATGTTTGGGTATACCCTTTGTTGCAAAAGTCTGATCTGTTTGATACATTTGTGACTTTCCGTGCTTATGTGAATCAACAATTTCACACTGATATAAAGTCTTTGCAATGTGACCATGGGGGTGAGTATGATAATGCCCGCTTCCACAATCTTTTCCGCCAACATGGCATACAGTTTCGGTTTTCTTGTCCTAAGACTTCCCAACAAAATGGAAAATCCGAACGTATGTTACGTACACTTAACAACATAACCCGTACTCTTCTTTTTCAAGCACACATACCTCCCTCATTCTGGGTCGAAGCCCTTAACATGGCAGCTCACCTTTTAAACATACTTCCTTCCACCGCCATCAACAATGAAATACCATTTACCAAACTTTACAATAAACAACCAACCTATGATCATCTGCGTGTATTTGGGTGTCTTTGCTACCCTCACATACACTTTGATCATAAGCTTCAACCACGATCAACCGCATGTGTTTTTCTTGGATACCCCGCATTGCACCGAGGTTATCGATGTCTTGACTTGTCAACCAATAAAATTATCATTTCCCGCCATGTTAATTTTAACGAGGATGCATTTCCTTTCGGGTCCATGACGCCAACCACACCCCCTAATTATGATTTTTTGGTAACTAAAATAATCCCTACAGTACCTGATCCTATTCCACAATTTCACAACCCGCAACCTCCCTCTACTACATCTGACCCATCAAACATGCCTAATAACACAACGCCAAGTCCAACAAATTCTCCTAGCCAACTCACACCTTCACATACAATTATTAACCACACACCTGAACCTCAACCACAAGCCCAACCAATTCTACAAGACCCAATCCCACCTACACCTACACCTCCAACCAATACGCATACCATGGTCACACGCGCAAAGGCTGGCATCTCTAAACCTCTAAGACGTATGAACTGTCATGTCACGACCACTTCTCCTCTTCCACGTTCTCATAAACATGCCCTTAGCGATCCAAATTGGAAAAAGGCTATGATAGATGAGTATAATGCTTTGATTTCTAACGGAACGTGGGTGCTTGTGCCTCGTCCAGCTAATGCAAATATAGTTTGTTCCATGTGGCTTTTTAAGCATAAATTTAATGCAGATGGTTCGCTAAGCAGGTACAAAGCTCGGTTAGTTGCCAATGGCCGAAGTCAGCAACAAGGGATTGATTGTGATGAGACATTCAGTCCGGTGGTTAAGCCAGCTACCATTCGTACTGTTCTAAGTCTAGCAGTTTCTCGAGACTGGCCTATTCATCAGCTTGATGTGAAGAATGCTTTTCTCCATGGCCACCTATCTGAAACGGTATATATGCATCAGCCACCTGGGTTTGTTGATTCTCATCAGCCTGATTACGTTTGTCATCTAAAGCGGTCGTTATATGGGCTTAAACAGGCCCCCCGTGCATGGTTTCAACGCTTTGCCAGCTTTGCTACTCGGATCGGTTTCCAGCATAGTAAAACTGATATGTCTCTTTTTGTGTTTAATCGAGGGTCTGACATTGCTTATCTATTGTTATATGTGGATGACATAGTTCTCACTGCCTCTTCAACATATCTTTTACAACGTATTATTACTTTGCTTCACAGTGAGTTTGCTATGACAGATCTTGGCTCTCTCAATTATTTCCTTGGTATTTCTGCCCAAAGGTCAGCCACCGGCATGTTTTTATCTCAATCAAAATTTGCAGAGGAAATTCTTGAGCGAGCTCATATGCAAAATTGCAACCCTTGTCGGACTCCTGTTGATACTGAGTCCAAACTTGGTTCCGATGGTGACCGTGTTAGTGATCCTACGTTATACCGCAGTCTTGCTGGTGCTCTTCAGTATTTGACTTTTACTAGACCAGATTTATCTTACGCTGTTCAGCAGGTTTGTTTGTACATGCATGACCCTCGCGAACCACATTATACTGCATTAAAGCGCATTTTGCGATATGTTCGTGGTACTATTGATCATGGTCTTCAGCTCCACGTGTCCTCTACTGCTCAGCTTACTGCATATACTGATGCTGATTGGGCTGGTTGCCCTGTTACTCGCCGGTCTACTTCAGGTTATTGTGTATTTCTTGGTGATAACTTATTATCATGGTCTGCCAAGCGACAGGTTACTTTGTCTCGATCTAGTGCTGAGGCCGAATATCGGGGTGTTGCTAATGTTGTTGCTGAAACCGCTTGGATTCGTAATTTATTACGCGAGCTACATACTCCTTTATTTACTGCTACTATAGTCTATTGTGACAATGTGAGTGCTGTTTATATGTCTGCAAATCCGGTTCAGCATCAACGGACGAAACACATTGAGATTGACATACATTTTGTTCGTGACTTTGTTGCTTCGGGCCATGTTCGTGTTCTTCATGTCCCTTCGCGATATCAGTATGCAGACATTTTTACTAAGGGTCTCCCTACTGCTTTATTTCTTGAGTTTCGCTCCAGTTTAAACGTTCGAAGACCTCCCGTTCAAACTGCAGGGGAGTATTAGCTGTAGATTACTGTCATGTCTATCAAGTTATCTATTATAGGTAACTAGTTAATAAAATGTTATCATGTGAGTCAGCCCATGGTGTGTGATGTTTATCACAAAGATTGTATTGTGGTATTTATACCAATCATTTAGTAATGAGAAGGGCAAGGAAAGAACCCATTCAATAGTTTTCTCAATGTTGAGGATTCCAATTTCTATAAGCGTGAGAGACACTTGCGTAAATGTTACGACTTTAGCTAGAAAATACGATTTTGGTTATATGAATTTGAGTTCATTTCTACATCTTTATGGATACTGCAAGAAAATACTAACTCCGCAAGTAAATTATCTCCAAAATACGATATTGGTTATATGAATTTAAGTTTATTTATACATCTTTATTAATATTTATTTTGAGAAGCAAAAATTTTTTTTAAATACCAAAATAAAAAATTGACAATAAATTTAAAACAAAAGTATTAATGTTTACAAACTACTTGTCACAACATTTGTGAAGGCCAGGGCCCTCCATGTCCCTACGAAAGTCCATCAGGATTATAAACCACATGCATTTAGACCAAAGAACTTGCTTACGAATAGAAAGGTTTTGACACCTTCGATTGAACTTTTTTGTCATTACATACTTCGGTCAATTGGATTATTGTGATATTGCGCGATGGCTATTCAATATTTACAATAAGTACAAATATCCAACAATAAAAATTCTTAAAAAACACGTAAAAGATAATTACAAATTATACCCGTTCAACGTAACATGGCAAAACCATAAACATTTCTGTAGAAAAACACATAATAACTAAATATCATAGATACGGAAAACAAAAGATTAACTATTAACTACAAAAATGACATAGCAAAATATCATATTTATGATATCGTATTCTATAACATAAATATATATTATGGTTCATCTGTGTCAGTATATTATCATAATATATACTAACATTATATATCATCTGTCATATAACCAACGATATACATGAAAAAACACAAACAAATACTTATCCAAATAAAAAATTTAAAAACAATTATTTTCATAATAAATTTTTTAACAACGAATACAAGTCATGCCAACTGATAATGTATAAAAATACAACAATATTAAAAAATAAATATGCAACCAAATAAAAAAAGTTAAACGAAAACTAGAAGTCATACCCGTTCATCGGACGGGTTTTGCCACTAGTATATATATATATATATATATATATATATATATATATATATATATATATATATATATATATATATATATATATATATATATATATATATATATATATATATATATATATATATATATATATATATATATATATATATATATATATATATATACTACTTTATAAAGGATTTATGCCCTTCTAAAAATAGTAGTCTTAAAAAATTAAGCCTTAAACATTTCTTTTTTAGGAATGATTAGTCTTTTTCTAATTCAAAGTCTTAAAAACATCCATAAAAAATACATCAATGAATTTTTCAAATGCAATGTAACATATACAATTATAAATGACGGTTCATTAATATCATTTACAACTCATTAAATAGAAATTAATACAGTTTTCAAATAACAAAACAACCCATTTACATCACCATTTGAAACGGTTTTTCTCATTTCTTTACTCTCTCCAACCATCCACTTTTCACACTGAATAAAAAGAGGTACAAACGGCCAAGCCTAAACCATATATATTGCTAACTTTATAAGAGTAGAACTGCATAAACCATATATTCTTATATTTGTATAGATAGTAGTATCGGTCGAGGTGCATTTTAATAAGCTCAAGCTTTCAAACAAAGTGTTGATGTTGGAGCTATAATTGTAACTGAAATTGATGGGCATGCATAAGCACGCGGAACCCTTAGCGCGTAAGTATAGATGTTGGTACAAATCATTCTCCTTGAAAACAATAGTCATAAAAAATATTTGCTCGCTACGAAATTAGTCACCAGGTACCCGCCGCCGCATTGTGCGGGTACTCGTCTAGTATATATATATATATATATATATATATATATATATATATATATATATATATATATATATATATATATATATATATATATATATATATATATATATATATATATATATATATATATATATATATATATATATATATATATATACACACTAGCATCAAGGCCCGTCCGATGGACGGGCTAGCTTTAAGATGTTCTTTTAAGATAATTAAATGGAGTTGAAAGGTAGATAAATTCACGTTATAGAATTGAATATCGATGTTTGTATAAAATGATTGTGATGGTTTTGGATATATCATAAAAGATTATTAGATAAATTTTAATGCTTATGTACACTTGATAAAAGTTACATCAAAAAATGTTTACTCCAATAATCGATTACAATTAAACAATAAGTTATGATAAATTGGGTGTATGTTGCATCAAAATACAGTGAAGAACATGTTTTACCCTTATATGAAAGATCGTAAATAAATTTTCAAATAACATTAAAATTTAAAACACATTGATTAAATAAGCAAAAAGATATAAATTATTTAAATTTCATAAATACTATCAATAAAATAAAAGTGAAACCTTGTTATATAATTAAAAGTGCAATTCATTTGAAAGACCATTTTAAATGTGCATCTTCGTAATCTAAAGCGTCGACATTCTCCTCGTCAATGTAATATGAATCTTAAGAATGATTCTCAAATAAAGTAAGGCATGAAAATTAAACCAAAAAATTCAAAGAAACTCATGAAAAATACACTTAATTATGAAAAATAATAGTAGTAGAACAACAAATAAGTGTTGGACACATGATGGAGTTTTATTGTATGGTATGTACTTTCTTTAGTTATTTCAGTTTTAAATGAAACACTTTTGTTTAGATAATCGTAGACAACTTTCTGATAAGGTTTTGAAAGAAAAAATAGGTTGAGACACTTGGTAACACTAAAGTGACGTGAGACACAATCAATATGACCAAATTTTCTGAATTTGGAGGTAAAATACAATGACAGAAAAGGGCAATACAATCTTATTTGAAAAGTAAATGTCTTGATTACAACATGAGCTCAAGTGTCGTAATATTTTTCATGGCCTTTTGACTGGTTCTTTTTTGTAATCCTGTATGTACATTCTTCTTTGACTAACACTAAGTTAAATAGTTGTAAATCTCAAAATTGGCAAAAAAAGTTTACTTCACGTGTGAGAGGAATTGATCACTAAGATCGACTTTCAGAAAATTTATATTCCATTAAACAACTTTGTCATGTGTGAAATCGGAAATTTAAACTCAATTTTAGCATATATGCCTTTTAATTGAGCCTGATCCAAGATCAAGTAGATGACTTTACGTATACAAAATAATCATAATCAATTTACATGCTTAAATGAACAATTTCTAGAAAAAAGACAACAATTTATTTAGTTAATATATTTTGGGTACATAACGTATTTTACACGCCTCCATAGGGGTACCTTTGAATTGACAGTTCTCATTATAAATTTTCTGAAATCTGAAAAAAAATACATAAAAAATGGAGGAAACATGTAACACCCCACTTGGATAAGTGGACCGTTACGTGTATTTATGGCGTGTCATCAAAGCATAAGGTAAATGTCCTAAAACATTAACTGACCATAAAGGAAATACCGGAATCAAACATCGGCAATCCAAACATAAGCCCAAAACATGAAAAGTAAAATACTGAATGAAAGGACTAAACAATGTCCAAATAAGCAGAATAATATAAGAAATGCATAAAGTAAGAAGTCTGGATAGCTTCCATCCAAATTCACATGCTCTCATAATCCTAAGAGCGTCCTGGTGCACCTGCCGTTAAAACATGAAAGGGAACTACGGCTGAGCATAACGCTCAGTGAACGGATATAAAGCATGATAAGGAATTACTGAAATGAAACATATGATAAAATACTGGAGCTGGAAGACTGATAAGTAAAGTTGCAGCGGAAATCTGTGTATAATCTGTAAAGTCTGATTTGTAAATAATAAAGCTGAACTGTTCTCTGATAAATCTGAAAACATGCATTTACTGTATTTTAATTGCCAGAGCTTATATAGGTCATGTACTGTAACAACTGTGCATGAATAATTGAAGGGGTGACCTGGTCATGCTGTAGAGGGGTGACCTCTAAATAACTGTAGAGGGGTGACCTCTAAATACTGTGTTGGGTGGAGGGATCAGCTCCAATGTGAAGGATGTAGAGCACACACCACATTCACCCTGATAACTTGTAAACATATAAGCCTAGGATGCATCCATACGCCCCACTAAACATACATATAAAAATGGCCAAACTGAACATGAGTGGGACGATGCAGGATATCACTCTCCTGCATGTGAGTCACGACACCGGTGCCTCTAGTGCCATGGTTACGGTACCTCCGTAACTAGTACATAAACTGGTCATGCTTGTATATAATGCTCAGGCAATTTATTTAGTTATTAACATGATTACTGATAAGCTTAAACATATACTGGGGAAAAACATTTGGCGGAAGACGGGGAATCCTAATCATGCATAAAAAAGGAAGTCCTTACTGAAAGGACGGGAAATCCGTACCTCGTGTCTAGTAATGAAAACAGAATGAAAGCTGAAGGATCGACTCTGACTTCACGGATACTACATAAATAATGGACGGAAAATAAGTTGTCTGATTACTGTTTGTTGTTACTGATTCTTATATGTTCTAAATTTAATTTAATTTATTCTTGTATTACTATTTATGGATAAACTGGTAAATTCTGACTGTTCCTAAATTATTACTCCTGATTAACGTATCCTCTGTATTCCTGATTACCGTAAAACATGTACTCCAACATAATGCTATTACTATAAATAGCAACCTGCTATAAACAGAAAGTTTCCAAATTTAGAAAGATTTCCAAATTTAGTTTTTCTGAAATAATTATTAATTAAATCATAGTTAAATCCGACCTTTAATTAGTTAAAAGAACAACGTTAAAATAAATTTTGTCTTACTAATTAAATAAATAAAATAAAATAAAATAACAATTTATTTAATTTTATTTTTAAAGCTTATTTATAAAATAATTTGACTACACTTTATATAAGTTCCCACTGCTATTACTAATGTTCCCACTGCTTGTATTATAAAAGCTTCCACTGCTTGTATTATAAAGTTTCCACTGCTTGTATTATAAAGTTCCCACTGCTTGTAATATAAAAGTTCCCACTGCTCTTTATCGGTTCCCATTGTTAGTGTTCCCTGTTATAATCCCAAACACCCCTTTAATAAGTGTTAACCCAAATGCCCCTGTTGGTTTTCTTCATGTTGTCGAGAACACCCAGACCACCACTGGCCCTTATTTGGGTTGTGGTTGCCAAAAGAATACACACCGAGACTGTTACGTCTCGGTTACGTACTAACCCGACCCCTTTAACCAAAATAATCACCCCGATTGGGGTTTATTGTCCGTCGGCTGGCCAAGGAAGACGCTAAGCCGGCCTGCTGTGGTCACGACTGGCAGCGAGCAACACACCGAGACTGTTGGTCTCGGTTTTCCTGGATTCAACCAAAACCCGACACCCTGTTGGGTCGTGAAATAAATAAACAGAAGGAGGAAAAAAAATATGCGATTGGTTTACCTTGGTTTGCGTGAAAGGAGAAAACAAAAATCAAAAGATCAACTCTCGATCCTCTGATCACATTCGGGCATGATTTATGTTTCTTGTTGTTGGTTCGTCGGCTGGAAAGGACAAACGAAACAACGACCTTTTTTTGTCTTTTTGTGTCGGCAGGTACAAGGGACCACAACCCTAATTTTTTTTATGAAATGTAAAATGGATGAAATCCTGTGTTTATTTCCCTGATGATTTTTTTAAAAAATCGGGCTGGGCCTACAGCCCAGTCTTCCTTGTTCTTGTTTCTAGTCGGCAGCCCAAAGACAAACACTAGTATACTTGTAAATTTTTTTGTTATAATTATTTACGTCATGATCGTGATTAACCTTCGTGAATAAATTTCCTGTGATGAAACTCTGAACGTATTATTTATTTTCCTGAATAAATACTTACGTATTATTTTCTAACATTAATCATTATTTTCTGAATAATTAGTTTGTGGTAATAAATTATTTAAACTGAAGCTGCGTATTTAATATTCGGGGATTTTAAATACGGGTTTTACAATTCTTCCCCTCTAAAAAAATAATTCGTCCTCGAATTAAGGATGCCCTTATGCCGTAGTTTTACAATTCTTCCCCTCTAAAAAGGAGAAATTCGTCCTCGAATTAAAGGTAATAAGCTGGTAAAGTTATAAAAGCTGAAAGGACATATGTGCTAAAAGAGCATGAAGGCTAAAAAGACATATAAGCTGAAGGATCATTCGTCCTTGAATTAGAACATAAGGCTGCTGAAAGGGTATAAACGTGACATGACTGAAGTAAACATTGAACGTGTCATGTCTGAGAGAACTTAATTGAATTATTGAAAGAGAAAAAAATGAGAGGTCCGGATGGACTCCTCCGTTCCGAGTGGCTTCCCGCTCGAAACGACTCCTTCAAAGGTCTAAACACAAAGAAAATCTTGGTCCTGACGACCCTGCCCTGATGAATGTTGAAATGGTTTTCTGGTTCCATACTTAAGATGGATTTTCTAAACCTGATCGAATGGACAAGCCATAGCATGAAAAGGTACGTACAATTATCCTGAGGAGATAACAATTATATCTCTGGCAGGCCGCTTGAAAAATATATAGGGACGAACTACGTGAACAATTGTGAACGTGCTACGTGAGCAATTATGAACGTGGTTCGCGATCATAAAAGGAACGATGTGCATTAAATATATCATGAATGTGATACGTGAATCATACTGTGAACGTGATACTAGAACATATCATGAACGTATGCTAACTGAGGAATGAATGCCAAACGATACAGCCTGAGATGTGCAACGTCTGCCTGGTTATGGAATAGCTGTCCTAAACTTGAATCTGGTTTCTCAAGCTTTCTGTAACTGTATTCGGTAATAAACTATGAAACGCGTATCGCGAGATGGAATACGAACCTGAACATGGATAATGTTATGAATGCTAACGTGAGCTTAATTCACGAGATAGCATAAAACATGAACTGAAACAACATCATATTGCTAATGAGACGTAAACGTGAAAGTGAAAATAAACATGAACGTAAAGTGGACGTAAACATACACGTGATCGTGAACATGAATTCTGTTTGATATGACGGTCGATGGAAATGCCTGGAAATCGTACAATTTACTTATGAATTTTCTGCAGGTCCGCTACTACGTAATCCTTCCGGGTGAAAGGAAACGCGTAGGTTGATTACATGGTCGACAATGACTTAGATAGTATTATACTTTTTCTGATTCTGTGGTAAACTGATAACAGTATCCATGGAGTCTTGTCTCCTCTCGGTACAAAATTCCTACTGGTAGTAATAACTCGATCGTATGACGGCATTCAATCTTAAACCTACGGTATGTCAGGCATATAGATATGAACATAGCTGCATCAATGTGTTATACTACTTCTATCAAAATTTTGCCTGGGATTATGATACTTTCTGATGGGACCTGAGTGAATATTCATGGAAAAGTAGACATAATTCGGTGTAGGTTCCCTTCTTTATGCGTAATCTCAGTCATGGCAGACTGATCGTGAGAACTGTCGGGGATTACTGCGGTAGCAGTTTTCTGAGTTCTAGAAATTTTGTATGTTTGTCACCGACATTGGTCTTGACCATTTGGTGATGGCCTTTACCTTCGCAGGACTGTCTGAAAATTTTCCTGCTGAAATAGGGTGGCTCAGAACGCCACCATGTTCATCTGAAACTCATATCTGGAAAGCTGCGTATATAATTTCCTCCTATCGGAGAATCTGCGGGGTCGTGGAAAGGTGTTTCTCATGTTCTTCTCTAGAATTTAGCAGATCAGAATGTGATCAAAAATATACTGATGATTTTGTCTAAGAAATATGGGAAAAATTTATTCATAAATTTCATAATATAACTGGAGAATTAGGGAGTTCAGAAGTATAAAATTAATATTTTGGAGACTGTAATATGCGCAACAGTAGTCTGGAAAACATCATGTTCTTTCTCTCACCACTAATGGTAGCATGATCGGAAATTGTTCTGGAAAATGTTTAACACATCGTAGCAGTTCAGATAGACCTGCTATTTCTGGAATGAACATTGATTAAGAATGGCGATCTCGTAAAAATTTTCAGTGGTGGATACATGATCTCATGATACCGGCCTTCTTTCTAATAGACAGAAAACGGTGCACTCCCTGGTGGTGCGCCAAGGCGAATAAAGCCTCATTCTGATAATTCTTACAGCAATTACTACGACTCTTTTAACTTAGCTGCAATCCAGCAACAAGGGTTTTTGAAAACATGTTCTGTTCTTGAGGCAAGCTCGATGTAGAATTCTGTTTCGTGTCTAGAAAGGAATCTCTGAAAAACTTTCTGAAATTATGTCCGAGAACTCTGGAGTAATCTGCTGGTCATTAGTTTAAGGAATTTCAGAAGTGAATTTATAACTGGTGGCTAGAAAGTCTTCGTAGCTATGGACTGATAAGTCATGCGCTTATAAAGCAGAAACAACTTGTATTGATTTTTCTGGCAGAAGATATAATGAATATATTTGGGATTTAGTAAGATGGATCTCGTCGTTAACTGAAAGGATAACTTTAGTACCCATGGTTGGTACTATGGAGTCTTTGCTGGCTGGGAGGTCGGTAAATACTTGTTTTAAAATAGAGTTGTCATAGGAATATGTGAAGTAAACATGACGATTTTCACTGAATGTGTTCGTCTATAACCTCATTGAATGAATACTGCGTGTATAACCTGATTAATACTTCAGTGGTGGTAACTAGATCTTTCATGATCTGATTTTTTTATATGTGGCATGACGAAACGGTCATATCACCTTGGAGGGTACCCTGAATTTCTGAGAGTCTGATTTAGCAAACATGCGGAGTTATGAGTTCTGACTCGTACTCTGAGAAGATATTCATATGACATGTACCATGACTGGTGTCCTGATATGTGTCTTCCGAAATGATATCTGAGACCTATGTCTTGACTGATGTCTTGACACATGTTTTAGTAGATGAATCTGAACAAGGCTAAAAAATTTTGGTAACTGCTAGGATTGGCGGGCCGGTTAGACTACTGACCTCTTGTATTTCTGGTCACGTCCGTTCTGGAGTTCCGATGGTTACTTAATTATAAGCATTATGGTTGTCACTACTACTTAGTCTGTCAATTTATGACGGTCAATATCATGACCGTGATTCATGTAACTATTCGGCTGAGTGGCCGGTTGGGTTCCCGTTCCCACTCTTCTGAATGGAAGGTTAGCTGAGTGAAGTGTGACATCTAGCTGAGAAGGTAAAAGCATGGAATGGAATGGTAGTGTCTGACGGTTGAAATTTATTCTTGTTAGAAATTTCAAATTTATAGTTTTCGTCCTTGTTTTGTAGAGTCTTCATAGTATAAGCAACATAAACATCTTGAGAAATCTCCAAAGTATCAGCAACATCAGCATTTGTGAGGTCTTCAAAGTGTTAGCAGCATCAGCATCCGGTAAAATCTTCAACTCACGAACAGCATCAGCACTTGGTAGAATATCGACAAATGGAAACGCGTGAGATGATTGAGGATGGATTAGCAATATCCATGGAGTAGGGTACTTGGTGTACACCTGGACTACTGTACATGAAGTACAAAATGAATATTGCACATGAAGCATATCTGAGACACTGTACGTGGAGTACACATGAATCACTGTACATGGAGTATAACTGAGACATTGTACATGGGGTACATATGGAATACTATACGTGGCACTGGTGGAAATTTTATGGGATGATCGATACTAGTGTCGTTTGTCTGACATGATCAAGGAATTAAATTGATTTAAATGGTAGTAAACTGACATGAAATGAGTAACATGATAACCTGGTAATTTCTATGTGGACTTAAAGCTGGTTGTATAGAATTTCAAGAATATGATTAAACATAATTTCAACAATGGTCAGCATGAAGACATGACTGATGAAGATCAAACCTGATTATTATGAAAACAAGATTTAACTGTAACCCTTTCTATATCTTAGCATGAAAACATCATCACCTTGCTGAAAACATAATCCTCATAAGGAGACATGAACTTAGTCAGCATGAAAACGACATTCACGTGAAAGTATGAACTTGACTGATACAAATAACATAGAAGAACAATCAACTGAGGTTTAACATCAACTGATGTGGATAGCTATGGTTTAATCCACAGTATTCAAAGTAGGAAGCATGTGACTAAGTATGGGTGATTCTGTTTCGATCAATACCTGTTAAAATTTTCTGAGAACTGTCATGTATAGAAATGTACAATCTGGGACTAAATGTGGTTGGTTGTAGTCCAATTCATATTTGTCAAGATTTTATGAAACGTCATTATATGACAAAGGTGAACAACTATGGATCGGTTTACAAAACAACATTCAACTGAAAAACATGAAATTTGATCTGAACATTGGTGCACGTATATGGGTTGGTTCACCAAGTAATATTCGACTGAAAGCATGAATCTGTTAAGAGTAAGGATGAACGCCATTGGGTCGGTTCACCAATACGAAATTCTGAACGGCCAAGGGTGAACGCCTATGGGTCGGTTCACCAAAACACAATTCGCAGAAAAACACATGCGACTAAATATGGCCAGTCCTGTACCAACCTTTTACTTGGTCAAAAACTTTAAAAAAAAACCGACTGATAACTGAAGAAAACTGACTGACTAATGCATGAGAAACATGAAAGATAACAACGCCAAAATCTGGAAAGTTCCTGGTGACTACCCACTAGTCACAGGTCAAGTTTTAGAGCCTACAGGTCGAACCAGGCTCTGATACCATAATTGTAACACTCCACTTGGATAAGTGGACCGTTACGTGTATTTATGGCGTGTCATCAAAGCATAAGGTAAATGTCCTAAAACATTAACTGACCATAAAGGAAATACCGGAATCAAACATCGGTAATCCAAACATAAGCTCAAAACATGAAAAGTAAAATACTAAATGAAAGGACTAAACAATGTCCAAATAAGCAGAATAATGTAAGAAATGCATAAAGAAAGAAGTCTGGATAACTTCCATCCAAATGCACATGCTCTCAGAATCCTAAGAGCGTCCTGGTGTACATGCCGTTAGAACATGAAAGGGAACTACGGCTGAGCATAACGCTCAGTGAACGGATATAAAGCATGATAAGGAATTACTGAAATGAAACAGATGATAAAATACTTGAGCTGTAAGACTGATAAGTAAAGTTGCAGCGGAAATCTCTGTATAATCTGTAAAGTCTGATTTGTAAATAATAAAGCTGAACTGTTATCTGATAAATCTGAAAACATGCATTTACTGTATTTTAATTGCCAGAGATTATATAGGTCATGTACTGTAACAACTGTGCATGAATAATTGGAGGGGTGACCTGGTCATGCTGTAGAGGGGTGACCTCTAAATAACTGTAGAGGGGTGACCTCTAAATACTGTGCTGGGTGGAGGGATCAGCTCCAATGTGAAGGATGTAGAGCACACACCACATTCACCCTGATAACTTGTAAACATATAAGCCTAGGATGCATCCATACGCCCCACTAAACATACATATAAAAATGGCCAAACTGAACATGAGTGGGACGATGCAGGATATCACTCTCCTGCATGTGAGTCACGACACCGGTGCCTCTAGTGCCATGGTTACGGTACCTCCGTAACTAGTACATAAACTAGTCATGCTTGTATATAATGCTCAGGCAATTTATTTAGTTATTAACATGATTACTGATAAGCTTAAACATATACTGGGGAAAAACATTTGGCGGAAGACGGGGAATCCTAATCATGCATAAAAAAAAGGAAGTCCTTACTGAAAGGACGGGATATCCGTACCTCGTGTCTAGTAATGAAAACAGAATGAAAGCTGAAGGATCGACTCTGACTTCACGGATACTACATAAATAATGGACGGAAAATAAGTTGTCTGATTACTGTTTGTTGTTACTGATTCTTATATGTTCTAAATTTAATTTAATTTATTCTTGTATTACTATTTATGGATAAACTGGTAAATTCTGATTGTTCCCAAATTATTACTCCTGATTAACGTATCCTCTGTATTCCTGATTACCGTAAAACATGTACTCCAACATAATACTATTACTATAAATAGCAACCTGTTATAAATAGAAAGTTTCCAAATTTAGAAAGATTTCCAAATTTAGTTTTTCTAAAATAATTATTAATTAAATCATAGTTAGATCTGACCTTTAATTAGTTAAAAGAACAACGTTAAAATAAATTTTGTCTTACTAATTAAATAAATAAAATAAAATAAAATAACAATTTATTTAATTTTATTTTTAAAGCTTATTTATAAAATAATTTGACTACACTTTATATAAGTTCCCACTGCTATTACTAATGTTCCCACTGCTTGTACTATAAAAGCTTCCACTGCTTGTATTATAAAGTTTCCACTGCTTGTATTATAAAGTTCCCACTGCTTGTATTATAAAAGTTCCCTCTGCTCTTTATCGGTTCCCACTGTTAGTGTTCCCTGTTATAATCCCAAACACCCCTTTAATAAATGTTAACCCAAACGCCCCTGTTGGTTTTCTACATGTTGTTGAGAACACCCAGACCACCACTGGCCCTTATTTGGGTCGTGATTGCCAAAAGAATACACACCGAGATTGTTACGTCTCGGTTACGTACTAACCCGACCCCTTTAACCAAAATAATCACCCCGATTGGGGTTTATTGTCCCTCGGCTGGCCAAGGAAGACGTCAAGCCGGCCTGCTGTGGTCACGGCTGGCAGCGAGCAACACACCGAGACTGTTGGTCTCGGTTTTCCTGGATTCAACCAAAACCCGACACCCTATTGGGTCGTGAAATAAATAAACAGAAGGAGGAAAAAAAATATGCGATTGGTTTACCTTGGTTTGCGTGAAAGGAGAAAACAAAAATCAAAAGATCAACTCTCGATCCTCTGATCACATTCAGGCATGATTTATGTTTCTTGTTGTTGGTTCGTCGGCTGGAAAGGACAAAGGAAACAACGACCTTTTTTTGTCTTTTTGTGTCGGCAGGTACAAGGGACCACAACCCTAGTTTTTTTATGAAATGTAAAATGGATGAAAACTTGTGTTTATTTCCCTGATGATTTTTTTTTAAAATCGGGCTGGGCCTACAGCCCAGTCTTCCTTGTTCTTGTTTCTAGTCGGCAGCCCAAAGACAAACACTAGTATACTTGTAATTTTTTTGTTATAATTATTTACGTCATGATCGTGATTAACCTTCGTGAATAAATTTCCTGTGCTGAAACTCTGAACGTATTATTTATTTTCCTGAATAAATACTTACGTAATATTTTCTAACATTAATAATTATTTTCTGAATAATTAGTTTGTGGTAATAAATTATTTAAACTGAGGCTGCGTATTTAATATTCAGGGATTTTAAATACGAGTTTTACAAAACAAAACAAAACAAACATATTGGAAACAAAGGTTAAACGGGTCGGAATGCGCTCATAGTAAAAGTTTATACATAAGACACATTAGGTGTTTTAGCTATCATTGATTTTTTAATATAATTTATTGAAGTTAATTGAAATGCAAGTATATGGATTAAAAATACAAATCAAGATCTATGTGAATAACTAAGTAGCTTCAGTATACCTTATTGGAAAGTATGTAAAACCATATCATTTTCATTTCCAAATTAATATCCTCTTTGTAGCAGAACCAAACTCCCCTAAAAACTTTCGATTTGCAGCCATAAAACTACAACCATACCTATACATAGCTTTAATATACATATTGCACCAAGCCCAAACACACTTTGAAACTCGAATTTTTGTAGCAGATCCAACCACCGCTAAAAACAACATCTATACCCAAAAACACCATTTAAACAGCAGTTTATAGCAGACCAAACACACCTTCAACTTCAAGCCTAAAAGAAAACAATAAGAATACAAATTAAAATGGTAGTTTTGCACCATTTCAAATTTTTTAACACTACACTTCTTATAAAAACAGTTTTACATCAGTCCAAAATACTAATAAATCAACCCAAACACCGCATAAAACTACAGTTTTGTAGCAGATCCCTGAATCTCATAATATTCACATCATAGGAAACCTAAAATAAGATTATAGACACAACTTATTAACTTGGACACATATTTTGTGTACAACTTATTCGTTTATATTAAGGTTTACTCAAAATAGATTTCAAAATAACATTATTCTTGTTATTGAAAAACACAAAAGGCATAAATTATGTTGGTATAGTGGCATTAATTCATCGAGACATAAAAGAAAGATATACATACATACTTTTAACAATGTGTCAAAATCCATACAGTTCTTTCTTTTGAAATCTGGTCACGTGAAATTCACACGCACACACGCATTAAGAATACTCATTCCAACACACAACCATATAAAGAGAATCTTAGAAAATCGCTTAAAAGAAGTAGAACCTTGTTCCCCCATATGTCAACCATTATCCGCTTTCTACAAAAACAAACATCAGATATAAATTAAAAAATGCATTTAATTTTAATAACAAACCAGTACTACATACATTATTGTACTCAACCAGACCTCCGTATCTCTACCCTCGTAATCTCTTTCGTGTCAACTTTGGACTTCCTACAATTCGAAGATGACACTGCTTGCAAAAAGCTATTATTTTCTAAGATACACTAAAATCGCAACACCTTATATGAATTTTTATCAAGAATGTCAATTAGAATATACCTTGTTTGCCATGTCATAGACATTTCACACATTGTACCACGAAATTATCGAGATAATTCTTCATTTACATCAAAACCTAAACTATGGCCTTTTCTAACTTGATTGAATGTCCATATGCACTCTTCCCCATCTTGTCCATCGTGCCCTCGTCACCTATATTATTTTCACCATTAAGTAACCTCTATATAGCTGTGATTGGTTATACCCCTTTTCTGCATTCATGCTTTGTCCACTCTAGTGCCTCCCATTGATATTACTATTTTTGTATAAGTTGAACCGCCCAACACCAGTGTCCCGTAACTCCCTATTTTTATCTCCTTTCCGATCATGTGTCACATACACTCTCAAACAATCCTCTCCTATCTTAATCTTCTGTAATGCTATGTTGTTTGGCACCATTAGGAAACAAAACAGAAATGAAACAGAGAACTTTGGTTGTATATTCTGGCTAGATAAAATGCAACATACAAAATACATGTTGCATGATCGCAAACTAAGTTTGAACTGCATTGAAAAAGATAAAGCAAATCCAAACCCAAGTAAGAAAAAACTAAAGTTAACAATTTTAAAGTAAATATAAAAGGTGATAGTTTTGTCCACAACTTAATAGAACAAAAATGAGCTGGGCTTGCAGGGAAGAGATGAGTTTTTTCAGAATTGTGCATACCTGGTGATGTGTCAAATTTAAAGTTACAATGATGTGTCCAACTTGAATGATAAAAAACAAAGCGTGAATACTAAATATGGCATGATGTCTGCCGAGTGATTAATCCGTTATATAGTCTCGCCATTAGTAATAGAAGTGGTACTTTTATACTTGTATAAAAGTTGCTGAAGTGTGAGACTTTGAAGGATATTTTTAATTTTATGGTTTTAACATGCACAATTAGACAAGTTACATGAGTTTGACCAAAATTGTTATACAGTAATAGCTAATATATCAGAATCCTGCACAAGTAGACAAGTTCATTTGTAATTAATCACCACCCAAGCAGCAGAAAATGAAGAAAAGGCATTAACTATCAAAATTTTATCAAATCTTAGAAAACAGCTATAATTATCTATCAAAAACTTCTAATCTTAAGTGTGTTATTTTATGTAGTTTCAAATGCAATCACTAGGCAACATCTTACTTGCTCATTGATTAGTATGAATCTCAACATTGGTCTGCTAAGACCCGACTGATTCCCACAGTCCTCCACCAAAACAATTTCAAATAAAGTCTTAAGTGTCTGGGGAGATAAACAAAATAGAGAAGTTCCAAATGAGAAATCCGCATATGTTATACTTATATCACAATCTGTAAAACAAAATGATTAAGATAAAAAGTAAGGATTCGCCAAACAAAGGGAATAACGCATAATAAGTGATGTAAAAATTGACTTTTTCTAGAAAAGACAAAATCAGGCATATATATGGGTAAACAGAAGACAAATATAGGGTTAACATGATCTATATATTGTTCTATTCAAAAAATGCATTTTCACAATAATCATGTAGGGTGTTGAACAAATGAAGCAAAACAGAAGAAAAACGTTGATAGGCCGAACATGCAAAGCTAGGCCAATAGTATTGGCTTGAATGTGCTATATGTAAAATTATTTTAGTACACTATAATTTAACTGAAACATCCACCTAAGCTAATCAACGCAAGATTTCAAAGATAGGTTTCCCCTTATTGGGTGTTTAGATAATCTTATTAGTGTCCAAACATTCTTATTTGTCCTTGACCATCCTAGAAAAGCTCGTGTCTAACATAGTATTTACCTCATAAGCTAATCAATGCAAGATTTAAAAAATAGGTTAGCCTAGATTAGTAATTAAGGATACTTAAACGAAACACAAAACCTTTTTAATGTATAAAAATGATATTAAGACATTTAAATTATTCTACAAATTCTAAATTGCAGGTGGGTTTAAGCTATCAAAAGTGATATTAACACCAGATCAAATCAAGTATGTTATTTTAATGTAATTACCAGGATTTTAGGAACTTGATTCACCGATTCGTTGCTGATAACCTTGATTCTGTACCAACTACTGCATTGTTATGCAGGCAGACCAGGTGGACGTACCATCATGATGACCAGGAGGACGCACCTGACTCATCAGATACACAGATTAACACATATGATTCAAGAAACATATCAATGCACCAATATTCAGTAATCCAATTTTACCTTGATCATGGATTATCAAATCGCCATTTGATGTAGCATATCCAAGATCATGATTTACGGACCAAAAAACCCCTAAAATTAAGTAATCCAACTTCTCAATTGTGTTTCTTATTTTGATTAATCGATCGGGAGATTTTAGATTAGGGTTTTTTTTTTCAAATCAGATAATGATTATGTGAATGATTTTTAAGGATACGTTTTGGAGATGTCATGAGAAAAAAGGGGCGTTTTTAGGGTTATGGTTTTTGGGATTTGATTACTGGAAAAGGGGGCGGCTTAATTTCTTTAGGGTTATGATTTTTGGATACTGAAAATGCTGAAGTAATTCCTTCCAATATAAGAGATTTTC